>WBNO01030907.1:2374-118168 GCA_013400575.1 Peucedramus taeniatus
CCAGAAATCCACATCACGATACGCATTACTGCTTCCTTCTGACTTTTCTTTTTGGTGCTCTTAGCTTTAGAGCAATCGCTTCATGTGTGTGATCATTGCAGTAAAGTAGTCTGCATTTTCCTGTGTAAAATAGCTGTGTTTACCAGCGTCAGAGATGAGAAAGGAGGTGGGTAAAGAGAATAGAATCCTTTAATTGGAACAGACCTACATCAGTTGTCATGTTCAGCTGCCACATCTTTGGGTGCCTGAAGGCCTCTGTGCTTTTGCTTCTTACACAACTTGTTTTGCTTTTGAACATTATTTTATAGAAAGCTGGAGTATTTAATCTCCAAACTGTGAAGCCTCTGTAGTTCTGCGTGTGCACTTGATGTATTATTTAAAATAAAGATTTTTAAGATAGTACATGGCTTCAAGCCTTTAATGTATTAGTGCATGTCATTAATCTATTACTAATACTGTACCACACCTGTTGCTAGGACACTAAGCTTCTGACAAATTTGGCATCATCTGTTGTGAGTACATTTAATCAGCTTATTTCCAAATGGGAGGAAATTAAATAAGTGGAGCATCATGCTTTGCTTTGTATATCTCTTAACTTTAGGAAAACTAATTCTATAATGATGTTCGCTTGTTTTTAGCTTTTTTTTTTAATGCAAAATGTTCTAAGTAGCAGATACCTTTCATTTTAAGCTCTGCTTTCTTGGGAGTATGTTCCAGCTAATCCTTGTCATCTGGAACAGTTTCTTTTACCTCAGTAAAGAATCTGCATGATAATGCTGATGGTTTTTCACAGAGAAGGAATAAATAATATAGCAGAATGGTTTGCAAGGAGAAAGGTGGCATGTTGAGCTTTTGTCATCCAAATTATGTGGAAATTTTGTAGTGCATTGCCAGGAGACAGTCTCTGAGCACTCCTTAATTTTACCATTCTAATTCATAGGTTAGAGTCTGCAATTCACCCATCTAGGGAGCCTATTAAACAGGTAGCTGTCACATTTTATCCAACTCTAAATGAACAGTCATCATTGCTTAAATTTCCACCCTTCCTACGGGTACAATTGTACATAAAATAATGTTTACACTTACAATTTGTTAGAATGAGCTTCTACTTCTGTCTGAACTTGTAGGGTTCTTCATGAGACCTCACTTGGATAATGCTTATGATCAAAAACAGAAAAGCCTTTTAGAGCAGGTGGGCACCTGATAGGAATCTCTTTGGGATAGTTGGGTTTTTTTTTACTTTTGTGTCTTAGTTTTCTGATCTAAAATGAACTTTTCTTTTTAAAATAAGCAAACTTGTTTTATATATTTTGTTCCTACTACTCATGTAATTTTCTGCAATTTTCTCAGTTCAAGGATTTAAAATTAATGACATCTTTTGGTAGCAAATCATAAAGGCTGTGTTGTGCACAAGAAGTACTATTTCCTGTCATCTTTTTTCCTGTTGCTAGGGAAGAAGGTGATGTCCATGCTGGTCATCTTGTAACCATACAGAGTGATGTACTCAGGGACTGTGGGCTCACAGCTACTCCTTAGCACCATTCTGTGTGCAAAGAGTGTCTGTCCTGGGGCCATTGGCCACTGTGGGAGTCAGGTGTAGGTATGAACTGTGATCAATTGGTTCTACAACTGATGGTGTGTCTGCAACAGACACTGTGTAGAATCCACTTACACCCCATGTATGCAAGGTAGATTTGGAGTGGTGGTAGCTGTTAAGAATTTGCCTTGACCAGAAGTGTCTTTTTCCTATACTGCAAAGGGCTGAAGGATAGAATCATTCTGTTCCTCTGCCACAAGCAGAATTACTCCTGTAGCAGATCCACAGTAACAGGGGAGGGGATGCATCATGGAATCCATTTGGACAGCTTAGCAGTTCTGCAGCTGAAAAAAAGCTGCAAGATCAAAAATCAAAGCAATATTAAATAAAAGCCAATTTATTTAGATGGCTACGCACTGCTACTCACTGACAAGTAGAGAGAGGTGTGAGGTTTCATGGAGACCTGTAAAAGAGTGACTCTGTGTCAGCTCTGTTTAAAGTGACTGCCGAGCTTGAAGTCATGATAAGCGCTGCAGTGGAAGAAAAAAGTAAACTAATTGAGCAAAAGTAAACTCACTTTGAAACTGCTTTGAAAGTCCTGAGACAGGAATGTGTTCTCAAGAAGCCTGTCAAATTCTGCCTGAGTCCTGGTGGAAGAAACTGCAACCAACAAGAGAGGATCTATCCAAGCAATGTCAGATGATCTGATAAAAATAAATTAACAAAGCGTTGTCTAAATGAGTGTATGTTTCCTGGCCTGTAATTCCATGGCTGTCACCTTTTCCCAGCTGTTCCCTGTGGCTAATGCATGTAACTACTTGAATATCAGGTCTAATATTGGAATTCTCCCTCTTCTCTATGTCCAATAAACAGCACGCTTTTTGTGTATTTTGCAGTCGTTCCCATTATTCCTGCCTTCCACTCTCTAATTTTCATTTTAGTCTTGAAGTTTTTCCTGGTTTGTCCATCACCAGAAGGCAGGCTATATCCCAGCTCTAGTTGCCTACTGTTGATTGGTGACAGCAACCTGCCAATAAATCTAAAAGGTAGAAGGTAAATCTCAGCCTGTGTGAACTGTGTAATGGGTTGTACTGGCAAAAACATCGACCTTTGGATGAGATTCTAAAACTATGTCTCTTTCAAGAATAATTTGATGATTTAGGCATCTTCTGCTTCAGAATCCCAAAAATAGATAGGAAAAGTGAGGCATCTGCTCACTCTAGAAAATGCAGTAATTGGTGTGAAAACCAATAAAAGCAGTCATCTGCTTTTTGTATCATAGGTTTACTAATTTTTTTTCCTACAGGTTATGTGGGAATAACCTCTTCCTATTCCAGCAATGCTTGTCCAAAAACTCTCTGTAACGTAATTAACATTTGGAGTTGGTATTTCAGGAATAGCACTTTTTTTTTTTTAAGAGTGTGGTAGAGCCAAGTGCAGATGGATGGTTTGATGGCTGGTTGCATGGGACCGGCAATTCTGCACTGTGTGTTAGCCTAATACTATTTTAGCTATTAGATTCCTTGTTTGCATAGTGTAAAATGGGACAGGATTAAAACACCTCAAAAAATGCCTGAAGTCTGTATTTAAAACGCTTTCAATCCTGTCTGGAAGCAGTGAGTGTGTAAAAGTGTGAGATTTCAGAAATAGAAATCCAAGTTTTTAAACCTTGAAGAATGTTCCGTACATGTGTAAACACATGGTACCATGACCAATAATGAACTGACATTTGCCATTACTCTTTTGCTGCTTTAGTCCTTTGCAGGATCTGTTTGTTTTTGTAACAACCTTTAAAATGTTTTTAATTGGACTTGTGCCCCTACATAATAGTTTATTAAAATTTGTGCCTTTTATCTGTCACTACTTTTTTCACAATTGCAAAGGTCTGTACTGTTTTAAAGTCTTCAAGTCAGTCTACTCAATAAGTTTATTTAACAAAAGACAAAGGAAGATACTTTTCTGATCTGTATGCTTTTCCTTCTCTGTTGATGGAAAGGTGCACCAAATAATCAAGCAACAGAAAATAGTACTGCACTTCAGGAAGGGATTGAAATAGATGTTTTGGTTCAACATATTTAACTTTAAAAGCAGACATTTAATTTCTTGTAACATTATAACCTCTGCAGAATCAGAATGAAATTATAAAAAAAATATCCAATGTGCTGTTATGACTTTCTGAGCCAGTGGTTGGGCTATTACATGATAGATCTGAATGGAGTTTTCTTCCATCACTTTCTGCAGTCTCTTTTAAGCAGTCCATTGGAGATTACAGCTCAGCACTCACTGCACTTCTGCAAGGCTGCAAGGGATGACTGAGGTCGTTTTGACTTTCAGTAGCTTCCCTGAGCTCTGCTTTCTTCATTTCATGCCCACGGTTTGCTTCCATTTTTTTCAAAACGTGGCTGTTAATAAATTCACGATAAATTGTATCACTGGAGTTAGTCATGGTGTCTTTTGTTTTAAATTATGTTAATCTTCATGCCCTTGGATCCTTGTCATCCCTTACTTGTCACCACAAGTCATGGCTGATGGATGTGCTGTTCAGCTTGGCAGATAGCCCTTCAGCTTTTAAACCCAGCAATCCTCACAGTTCTTTAGGAAAGCCGCTGCACACCACTCAAAAGGGAAGCTCTTGTGGAGAAACATCTGTAGAAAAAAAGTTCAGTTGATCAAAGCCATGCACTGGTGCCTCACTGATACCACTGTCCAAAAAATTCCAAGCTTGTGGGTCACATCTCCCTTTTCTCAGAAGATAAAACATTTAGATGGTTCATTTTTTTCTTTAAATCATTTCTTTTTAAAAGAAATTGTATTTTATTTTGAAGTGGACTGAAATTTAAGCAGTGAAGGTTCTTTTCCTCTAGGATTGTTTAGGTTTCATAGTGAACTGTACCATATTCTGCTCAGTCTTCCAAAGCAAAAGGAAAAGTATTACCTGATTCATGAGAACAGCTCTTCTTTTCACCCGCTACAGTGGGACCTGCATTCATTTCTTTTGTCCTCCTTACCTGGTCACTCTGGGGGGTGTTCTAAGGAATACAGAAGTCACTGAAATGCATCCAGCTGCTGTGAGTCTGTCAAGGGGGAAATAACTATTTACAACCTGCTTTGTATGTCAAGGTGTTGAAAAGCCTTGGAAATCTCCATCTGAACTACATGCTTAGTAAGTGCTTGTGGGTCTTTACACAGAGGAGTTTCCTTCCCTGTTCTTCACATTTGAGCTGAGGATTTTTGTATAGATACTGGTGGATTTGGTGAAGATGGATTGTTAACTTTAGGGACTTGATTATGTCAAACTTGCATTGTAATTCAAGACTATGCCCTATTTTTAGGGAGGCCTATTTGTATGTAAAAGCTTTCTTTCTAATCAGCCTACTTCACCAATCCAGTAATGCCATAAGCAGTGAATCAATTGTGCAAAGGCAAAGGAGCACTGAAATCTTCATCTTCAATTAGCAAGCAAAAAAGGCACATAAAACATGAGTATTAAACCACAATGAAAGTTCGATTAAGCATGTCAATTTCCTAATAAATGCTGGAAAGTTTTACAGGAAAAATACCTTAAAAATACAATCAAATAGGGTTTGACACCATCTGAATGTTGTTGGTATCATTGATAGCTGAGCATAAAACCTGACTGATGAAATTATCTTTCCCCTACCACCACCACAACCACCCCACACACACCCCCTCAGTTCCATGTTTTCTCTTAAATTCTAAGACTGAAATTGTAAGTGTATGGAATGCTGATATTATTTCTGGATTCAGTGACACTATTAGGTGTTTGGGGTTTTGGATACTTTGGTTCAAAAACCCAGGCTATTTCCAAGTATACTGGTGATGTCTGTAAGTACCTGGTTACTGTGAAGTGTGTATTTACTGTTGGATATTTTTCCCAAGCTTCATTGTATGTCTTAAGAAATGGCACTTTTACACTTGAATAGAGATTGGTAAGACTTGGCCTGCAACAATAAATGGAAAACATGGACAGAATCTTCTTCATTTAAAAAAAAGGTGGGATGAGGAGGTAAAAATTGTAAGTATTAAAGACTAAAAAGAGTTTTCTCACAAGCTTTTCAAGTTGCAAGGTTTTCTTTAGATCAGACCACGGAATCAATGATATGTGAGCCAGCTATGGCCCAAATATAATCTGCATTAAATCTGGAAAAATGCAAATTTGTTTTCTCCAGGTTGATGCCTCTAAATTAATGTGACCTCTTTGTTTTTCTCAGCAAGGAAAGGTTCTCACTGCTGCCACAAAATTCCGAGTTTAAATAGTGCTGTCTTCAGTGATCAAATTAATCCATATAATCTCTAGTGTGACACATTTTTAAAGGATTTTCCATGTGTGCATTAAGAACATAGGAGTGTTTTTGTTGCATAAAATAGAGCTTCTTGATGATCCAAAACTCTTTCATTAAGTGCCTGCCTTTGCAGTTGCTTGGTAAAAGCTCTGAACTCACAGTGCCATGCAGGGGTTTCCTGTGTGCAGTGTAGTAATACACTGGAACTGCTTTGGCGTGAAGCCCTTGTGGCTTATCCTGTAGTGACCTTCAGTCTTTAGCCTTCCAGCTTTAGTTTAACTTACGCAGGCACTGACCTTTGCTATGGAAACGATATAGAAACACAAAAACAACTTGGCTGAGTTTCCTCGGCAGAGCAGTGGGTGGTGTATCAGGATTCTGTTACAGGGGAGGGTTTCTAGAGGTCACTAGTGACACAGTGCAGTAACTTACTGCTTGTCTGCAGCACACTGCTGCTCCTGGGAAAGTGCTATATCTTTTTCTAAAGTGAAATTAGCAATTTTTTGTTTGTAGTGAGCAGCTCTAATACTGCACATTAATGGATTAAGTGCTGGAAGGTGTACCTGAAAGCCTTCCTAGGGCTCTACCAGTAGTTCAGGTTACTGTTCCTCTGTAAGTGACCCATGACTGAATCTTGAGCACACTGATACTGTAGTGCCTTACTGTAATGCTTCTTCATGGTGCTGATTCTGCAGCACTTGCCAGTAGGTTGTAAAATGCTGTTCATTTAAATATCTATGGTCTGTAAAAACACACTGTGTTCTTATTTGTGCATATTCTTTACTAAGGTGAACTAAAGGTACAGATACTATGCCTTCATTATGTATTTGAACAAAATATAGTATTTTTTCTCTCAAGTTAATTATTTCCATTGAAAAACAATTAGCAGGTTGGGGTTTTTTACTGATTTACATGTCAGGGCTGTGCAGAATTGTGCATAAAGCAGACAAAGTGGTGAGAAAGCATCACCCTGCTGTCAACGAAATTAAGAACAATATTTTTTTGAATGAGAACAAAACTGTATTTAAAAGGAATGCATTTTAAATGCCTAAATAAGTAATTTTTCCTAATTTGAAGTTGATTTGGGGGGGTAGTAACTATCCTTCATTATTCTCATGGGAGGGATTGCATCAATAATGGCAAGTTAGCCTGGAGTTGCCAGCTCGCTTATTTCACAGGATTTAAGGGGCAAATATTCATTCTAAAGCACAGATTTCTATAATAAAAGTTGGATTTTTTTCTATCCAAAATCTCTCCAGCTGCCTGAGTTTCACTAGCACATCAGGCTGTCTCATTAGCATGCACAGCCTATTGAGCTTACAGGCTTTTGGCTGGGGCTGCTGGGAGCACAGGGACACTGCAGCCTGTCCACTGCTTGCTTGAGGTTGGGATGTTTCCTTTAATTAGGCCTTGTTGGTGCAGTCAGGCCCTGAATTACACTCTGTGCTGGAGTACAAGGGGTTATTCTTTCTTTCCCACTCCCTGGCTTACTTTATTGCCACAGGTATTGCACACATTTATACCTTTACATGGGGGGGGGGGGGGGGGTGGGCATTTCTCTTTTTACTTAACCTTGAATAAAAGCAATAAATTGTATGCAATACCAAGTATATATTTTTAAGTCTCTGCTACCTTGCCTGTGTATATGGCCATAGAGTCTCCAGGGCAATACCAGTGTGACTGCTGGCACGGGGGATGTTTGACTTCCCTAAACTCTGCTCCTGCTCTGTGTCTTCTGTAGAAGATGGTCTTCGTGCACTGTAGACAGACCAGCTTAGTGTTGCAAGTATCCCCCACCCTTCCTTATCTCTGGTATCACCAGTATCTCTAGAACTGCTGTGTACATGTCCATTGTTCAGCATGGAGAAATTTAGCCTTAATTGGAAATTAGCTTTGTCACAGTGACCGCATTTGGAAGTCAGTCAAATTTTTGAATAGGTCTGGCTTGTAATTTTTATAATTCCCAGTATTAGAGTGAACACATTTAACTAACGTCACATTTAGGCTGTATTCCATTGTGTTAAGATTTAATTTTAACTCTGAGGAAAATGGATGGTGGAATCTCAGTGTTGAGAACTTGTGACAAGATGGCTGCTGTAATGCTAAACTAATACGTGTCCTAATTTTCTTCAAACTCCTAAAATAATTCAGATTAATTTTTAAAAAATCAATTATTCATTTGGTATTTAATGAAGAAGACACTTTTGGAAAGACACTGGAGTTCTGCATCAAGCATAAAAAGGAACTTATGTATGTGTATATATTTAATTGGTAGAATAGTCCCTGTGCTCCACTGTGATGGCAACACTAAGGGGAAAGTTCCTTGTGGTCCTGATGTTCCTGTAGTTTATAGTTGATTTCTGACAGTGAAGAGAGAGAAACCTGCCAGTACACTCACTGTCACAGGAGGTTCTTTACTGTAACCTTTCTAAACGCTTGTTTATCACATTTACTTAGGTGGGAAGCAACTCTGACAATCTGGACAGTCTCCACTCAGTGGCTGAAGGGATATTTTGGTTTGGCTTGGTGTTTTTAACTGGACTTAGCTCTTTCTGTACTGAGAACTCCACGGATAACTTATTTAACAAAACAAAGGCTTTCCAGACTTCTGTTGAAACCTTAATTTCTATTATTGACTGAGAAAGCTCTAATAAAAGTGACAGACCTGGTAGGTGCTGCCACTTGAATAGAGAAACCAGCTGTAACTTGAATACAGAAACCAGGCGTTCATTTGGTCCATAAAACTCCCTGCCAGGAGTGATGCACCAGCAGTGGGGCTTCTGACTGCTGGGTGTGGGTGTGCTTTGGGCTTTTGTGCCGCTGACTACTGGCTTAAATTACTCTTCTAAGTAGGTTAAATTGACATGTTTTGTTTGGTTTTTAAGTGTTAGTTCTGTAAAGAGCTTGGATAATATTGTTGTGTGACCAAATAACTCTCCCTAGAGACAAAAATATTGACATGACAAAACCACGTTTAAAGAATGACTGTCTGTCCCTCCCTCCCGTTTGAACATAAGTTGATGTCAAAGTCAATGAAACGTAAATCTGCTCCAGTGCAGTTTAGCAATTATATAACGTGCAGCCTGCATCAATCTGCCAATTGCAGCAAGGTGAAGGAAAATGGATTAGTAAGAAATACTCTGTAGGCTTCAGATTTATAATAACAAGGGTTAAAGGAACTGGTGTTACTGTTGTTTACATTTGTTTCCTTAACAAATTACCCACTTATTATCATAAAATGGGCTTTTTTCTTCTAGTTTCAGTTCATTAGGTTTTTTTGCTGTTTCAATGTGATGCCAGAATTGCTGCAGTTAGCTCAAGCAACAGGTGGTTTTATGGAAACTGAGTGCATTGGTGGTTAGATGTGTATTTGAGAAACGGAAAGATGTGTAAATTAACATTTGCAGAATGTGGGGGGGTTGAAGTATTTTCTTTGCCAAAAATAAACCACACTTGATTTTCTAGATATTAATTTAATCTTCTTGTCCCAACTTGATACATATGCATTAACAAAACTTCTTAAGTTTAACAAATGTTGCTATTTCATTTCATAGTAGAGAAGCTAAAATTTTTTAGTATTTCTAGAATCTTGGTTCATCTTAGTAAAATAGGTATTGGTAATTAAAAACAGTACCAGAAACAGACCTATAGCACAGCTTTGATGTAGAAGTTTTGTAGATAGAAAAACTGTCTTTGAGAGACTCAAAAATAATAAAGATATTTTGATATTCATTTGTTCCAGTAATTGTTGCCAGTCCTTGTTTGGTGACAGATGCCTGTACTCAGTTTTCTGCTTGCTGAAGAGTTTGAAGAAGTTTGTGATGAAATCCTACTGACTGTTAACTCTTTGGACTGGTTGTGTGTTTGTAGTGTGCACACACAGATGCAGTGGGAGTCACCTAACCTGTTTTTATTCCCTGTGCCCCTCCCTCAGCTGCTGGGCTACAGCGAGAAGCCGGTGAACCTGCAGATGTTCATTGGCACGGCCGACGATCGCTACCTGCGGCCCCACGCCTTCTACCAGGTGCACCGCATCACCGGCAAGACCGTGGCCACCGCCAGCCAGGAGATCATCATTGCCAGCACCAAAGTGTTGGAAATTCCACTTCTTCCTGAAAATAATATGTCAGCCAGGTACATCACAGCATGACTTAGCCATTTGGTTGCTATGTGTAGTTTTTATTTTCTTCGTTTGTGCAAAGGTGAAAGAAAAGTCTTGTAAAAGCAGCGTATTTTCCACAAATCTGGGTCATCATGAAGAGACACATCTCTTAAAACAAGCCAGTGTGGGAACAGTCAGAAGTAAAGGAGCAGAGAGGCAGGGAAGCTCTTGTACAAATGTGGTATATGATTGAAGTTGTGTGTCTCACGTGAATAATTGACCACTGTGTGGAATAGCAGCTGGGATTTGATGGGTACACTTTGTCATTCTCTAGTCCTGTCTAAGCTAGAACTAAATAGTGGTCTCTTGCTCCTTGTAAATGACATTTACTATGTTAAATAAGTCACTTTGGAGGTTAAACAATGTGCAATAACAAATAATCTTTTAAAGGTTCAAAAAAGCAGCAGTTGGACATTTACAAGACAAAATGTTTCACCAGTACTTGCTGCTGTTTCCACACTAAGCGTTCTTTCAATCACAGACATCTAAAATAACCCTTAAAATAGCATAATGGAGGAAAAAAACAGAACAGCTTAATTCTTCAACAAAAGAAAGACTTACAGAGTGAACTTCAGCAGTAGTTTGATTGATTTTCTTCCATTTCTCTTGTGGTCCATCTGTCCATCCTCTCATATCTCCAGTATCGATTGTGCTGGTATTTTGAAACTGCGCAATTCAGACATAGAGCTCCGGAAAGGAGAGACAGATATTGGAAGGAAGAACACCAGAGTGCGCCTCGTGTTCCGTGTTCACATCCCACAGCCCAGTGGAAAAGTCTTATCTCTGCAGACTGCTTCCATACCTGTTGAATGCTGTAAGATTGCTCTAATATACATCTTTTATACTCATGGTTTCTGCATGTGTCAGTAGTAGTAGTGTCATTCTGACAATATTTATTGCCAGAATTATATATAGCAATTGTGTAAAAAGCATTGTGTGTAAAGCGCTCAATTACCAAAAGTACTTGCCAAGTGACAGCTTGGAAGTTTAGAGGAGAAACAAGGGTTTGGGCTTTAACCTCAGTGCAGTCACACAGCAGCTTCAGTAGTGCCTGTGTATGAGTAGAGGCAGCTGATACATCTCAGTGAAAATATTAATTCTAAAGCTGATACCATTTCATTGACAAGAGCCTGTACCATGACTTTCCCTACACAGTATTATCCAGTGAACAGCTGAACTTCTAGAGAGTTGATTTGTTAAATACTGGCACTAAGGAATCAAGGCATGACCTTAATCTGAATTTCCCCTAGAATTCATTTTGTCTAGAAACTACTAAAGTAATTTTTAATCCAGCACTCCTAAACTAAAAATTGAATTTGCTGTAACAGTAGAGGCTATTGGCATTCATGTCCTTTTGGTGTTTCTTTTCTGTAATTACGTAATTTCAAAATAATTTTAAAAGCAAAGATAAATCATAGACAAATATGATCTGTGTATGTAAACAGATGGTCATTTGAGTTTCATCCCTGAGTCTTCAAGTTAGAATCATAAAATAAATGTCATTATTATTTAAATTGTGAATAATAATTATTCCCTTAATATTTCTAAAGCTCAGCGATCTGCACAAGAACTTCCTCAGATTGAGAAGTACAGCATCAACAGCTGCTCAGTAAATGGAGGCCATGAAATGGTGGTGACAGGATCCAATTTTCTTCCAGAATCCAAAATTATATTTTTTGAAAAAGGACAAGGTAAATACTGTCTTGCTGGATTTTTTTCAAACCAAGCTCAGTACCTGAACTTGATTTTAAGAAATAAGGATGTTTTAAAAGGAGAAAAAAAAGTCCTGAGTAGTAATTGGAAAGTTCATTTGGGCACTGATCTATTTCCTGGTTGGCAGTTATTAATGAAGTAGTACTTCTGATCAGGAAGACAGAGGTTGTCTTCTAATTTGGAATGTGTGTATTTGAAAGATGCTGTTGACTCATCATCATGATCATACCATGTATTTGCTCCTACTTATTTTTACAAAATGAAAAAAATCTAAATGTAGTATTTGGCATTAATGCCATGTTATATCTGATTTAATTAATGCATAGGAACTGACTCCTTAGCTAATGAAATAAATGCTAGTTAGAAAACAATAAAACATAAAATCTGAACAGCTTAAATTATCATTTTGGTGACTTAAGTGTCTGATTTGAACTTTCAGGAAAACAGTAGCAAAAGAAAAAATAAAAATTTGAAAACAGAGTCCAATTGTTCTACATCTTATTATTTCCTTACATATGTAAAGAAGAGTGGTGTTATTTTTATTAGCAAATAGAAAATGTTTTGTTATCGTGTGTTTTGCCACACAAGTGGAACACCTTTGGAAGAAGCAGAGCTGCTGCTGTGGTTCCCTGGTTCCCTGTAACAGCACCCAGTGGCAGAGAGAGCCGAGTGCGGGTGCAGGGTGTGGGTTATGCCAGGTCAGAGCACGGGGAGACTGCTCAGGTGATTGCCCCCCTCACAGCACCTTGCCCAGCATTCCACCCGCGGGGTCTGTGGGTTCAGGGCAGGGAGCCCGCGGGCACCGTGACCCTGGGGCCGGGCAGGGAGGGGAGGCCTGGGTTATCTCTGCTGCTGACTCAGCCTCCGAGTCATCAGCAGTTTGTTTGAATAAGCACAAGTGGCAGCAGCAGTTTAAGCACCCTTCAGAAAGGTTTCAGAAACACGAGGGGAGAATCTTTCTGTACACTCAGTGCTCAGAGCCTCCTCTGCAGCTCAGTCTGCCTGTGTGGGACGGGCACGCTGGGGTGCAGTGCAGAGTCCTGCACAGCAGGCAACTGCAGTGGCTGTAGTGCTGAAACTCCTAAAGTATCTCTGTACTTTGTTTGCAGTGTGTGTCTGTCAGTTGAACAGCCTCTTTATGACTGAAAATAAATCCAGTTTTATATTAAGTATTTATATATTTTAAGATGAATTATTAAAGTGTTAAGAAAATGCTTTTTGCTTGAATTATTTGTAAATTTCTCTCAACAGATGGACGACCTCAGTGGGAGGTAGAAGGGAAAATAATTAGGGAAAAGTGTCAAGGGGTGAGAAACAATTTTTCTTACTTTAGAAAACTTTTTTTTTTTTTAATGTGAAAATAGATACTTTGATTGTTGTTCTGAAATTTAGACTTCACTTATTAAAGTAAGTAGATCACTAATTCAGACAGACAATTGGAGACTTCTAAATTTTCTTAACACTATGAAGTAGCCATTAAGAGGATGCTTTGAAAGAACTGGAAATAGCATGCTTGGTGTGAAAGCTATGAAAAAAGAACTTGAAAATTAAAAAGTAGAAACTTAGGATAATTTTGCTAAGGTGACAAATTACTTCCAGTGCATTAATTTTTTTAGTAAAAGCTTAATGATCCAAAATGCAGTTCTTTAACTGCTAGAAGGTTTTTTTGTGCTCTGGCAGATAAGCAAAGCTTCCTTTAGATGATATGTCTATTTAATTAAAGCATTATCTTTGGAGCACTTGTGAGTGAAAGAAAATAAAATTCTCCAAATAGAAGTTTGCTTATAGTACTGTTTTACTATGTAATGTGCATAAACTTGAAGTTTGCCAATTTCAAAATATTAGGGTGCTTTAGTTTTACCATAAGTGTTTCAATTTTTCTGTAATTAATAGTTTCATTTGGATTTAATGTGCAAAACTTTTTATTTCAACTTTTCTATAGGCAAACATCATACTTGAAGTTCCTCCATACCATAACAAAACCATCACAGCTGCAGTTCAGGTGCAGTTTTATCTCTGCAATGGAAAGAGGAAAAAAAGCCAATCTCAACGTTTTACTTACACACCAGGTATCAAATGAAAAATACAAAAGTGTAATTTTATTTTGTTTTTTAAAGTGGACATACAAAAATACTCCAGACAGTCTTGTTCCTTTGACAGGTACATAGGATTACCTTTGAACTGTTTGTAAAACAGCTACTAAAGCTTGTCTAATTAAAAAGCTGAAATATAGAGTAATAAGCTCCACTATTGTGACTACAGCTAATTATTTCTTCATTACACTTTCTACACAATAAATTTTGCATTCTGCTTTTCTTTGAAAATGATGATGAATCTCAGAAGCTGCTCTTTAAATAACCCTGATGATGACATGGTGGATAGTGAGATCATAGAAGAACAAATTCATGCATTTTTTTCCACACTCAAAAGTCAAAAAAGAAAAAAAATAAACAGGTTTAGATACATGGAAGGTCAAATTATTTTTTCCCCCACTCTGGACACACTGCAGTTTACTGAGACAGATCAGCTTGTAACTTAGCCAGAAGTAAAACCAGGACATGTTAACTGCAGATGTAGTAAAACAGCCTATTCCCTCCCACTAGGTGTGAGGAAGAGCTTGCACCAGACGTGCAGTGCCTGCTCCTTTCCTGCCCCTTGCTTTATTTCACCTGGGTGCCCATTTGGAGCAGTCAGAATTCCCCAGGTACCAGTGATGGTGGCAACCCTTTGGTGCTGCTGGAGCACTGGAAGTCAGCTATCTGAAGGAGTCTTTAAAGTCGGATACAGATATTAATATAAACTTCTTAAAACTTCTGTATATGCTGACAAAGCCAACTTCCATTAGTTAACACAATTTAAAATAAGCTGTGCTCACTTGTTGTGCTCTAAAATTACCTACTTTTTAAATTTAGGCAGTGTTACCAAGGTGCCTAGTATGCCAAGTACACATTAACTGTGTTATCAGATTTCTGTGGTATTTGTCAACTGTTTTTTCAAGAATATCAGCTCCTAAGATAGTTACACATCTATATTTTTGTTTAAAATATCTCTATTTAAATTATTTAAATGGTGGAACGAAATAATGACAGTAACTACTTAAATAAGAAGCAAGCTGAATTGTAACTGCAGCTGTTATTACAGAAGCACTTAAAACACTCTATATGTATTACAGGTCATTTGACTGTAATATTTAGTTAACTGTATTTTATAAAGTAGTAAATGAAAATTTAAGTGTTAGCATTTTTCTACTAGTACTTAAAATTAGTATCTTGTTGTGAGACTACCAGTAGTTTAACCTGTAATAAACCTGTAACTGAAAGTATCAGTTTGTAGCTCTTATAAGCACAGTTGCTGCCATCACTGAAACTGGGGATGTGCTTAAAGAGACGCTGTGATTAAAACATGGCACGCTACTCAAGCTAGGGTGTGTGCTGCCAAAGTTGAGTTGTCCTTGTGATCAGAGGCTAAGGAAGGCCTGAAGCCTGCTAAAAATGTCCTTCACAATTTTATAGTGCATGATACTGAACTCATATCTGCCTATTTTCACTGGAGCCCAGCAGCAGCTGCCCCCCTCTGGTGATGAGAACGTCCTTTAGATGAAATGGACTTTCTCTGGCTGGGTTGCAAATGTCATTAAAGTCATACATTGCATAGGAAGATGTGCTGGAAGGGGAGATACTTGCCCTTGAATACCTGCTGGGAGAGTTTTTGTGGCTTTGCAGGGTTGATGTAGTAGGCATAGAAACAAAGCAGAGCAGAAGAAGGGAAGCAATGACACTAACAGTGCTATTGTGGTTGTTAAACAGCAGTTGGTGTGTATTTGTCACAGGGTACAGATGGGCTGGAATTGTGAAACTGTTTTACTTTTTCTAGTTATAATGAAGCAAGAGCACAGAGATGAGGTGGATTTGTCTGCTGTTCCGTCCTTGGCCCTGCCACACGCAGGCAGCGTCCAGGGCCTGCACTCAATGAGAGCCCAGCTGCCTTCACCAGAGCAAGGGCACCCCCATGACAATTTGCTGTCTACATCACCCAGGAGCCTCGTGTGTCCCATTCAGCCGCCCTACACGGCCATGGTGACCTCGGCAGTGCCACACCTGCCACAGATGCAGGGTAGAAACCTCAGTCCAAGTGAAGAGTGTCATGTTTTGCCTCCTGCTGTGGTTCAGTCTTTTCAGGTAACATCAGCACCTCCTGTGAGGCCTTCTTACCAGCCTATGCAGCCTACAGATGTGTACAATGGACAGCCTGGTCTTCCCATGAACTCTGCCTCCAGTCAAGGATTTGATGCGATTTCATTTCCGCAAGACACGGCTGTACCTCATTTGATAAATCTCGGCTGCCAAGCTCTACCACCAGTGCAGTTCCATTCTTCAAATCCAGGTTCTGTGTCAGCATCAAGTCCAGCAGGACACGCCCTGGCACATGCAGCTCATTCGGGACAGTCATCTGCTCACCTGCCATCGATGGGATACCACTGCCCGGGCGCCGGGCAGGGCTCCCTCCCCTCTGCCATGAGCCGCTCCCTCGGCCAGGCCTCTCCGCAGCTGCAGCAGGTCCCGTACCACTCTCCAAACCCAGCGTCCGCTTCTTCCCCGTCCCCGACAGCTTCACACCCGCTGGGCCACTCGCCGCTGTCCGGCCCCTCTTCCCCCCAGCTCCAGCCTCTGCCTTACCAGTCTCCGAGCTCAGGACCCGCCCCGTCGCCGCCGCCCGGAAGCCGCTCGGGGCAGCACTCGCCGCAGGCCGCCAGCCCCGCGCTGGGAGCCCTGGGCACGGTGTCACCCCTGGGGCCCCACCCCGTGTGTGACTCATCTCCCTTTTCACCCGAGGGGGCAGCTGTTCACATCAAACCAGAGCCTGAAGACCGGGAATTGAATTTTCAAACCATAGGACTACAAGACATCACACTAGATGATGGTAAGTGGCTGTAGTATTGCAATACTGGGGTTATAATGGGCATTAAACTACCAAATGGCAATGGGAGGGTCGTTTTGTTTAGAACACACTGCTCTTCACAGAAGGAAATTTATATCATCAGAATGGAGTCGTATTTTTGTGTCCAAAGCAACAACTTGTTTAGAACTAATTATATCAGCTGTTAATTTGTAGTTATACAATTCAAGCATTTTAGTCTGATTTGCCCACGCATTTTGGTTTTGTCATAAAACAAGTCTTGAGGATCAACTCTTACACATTTGACACCTTGTATTCAAGAAAGTAATTTGAAGTCTTTTCTGGTTGTGTCATTGATATGTTTCAGTAAAACTTATAATATGATATCTAAGTTGCATAGATGTAGTTTGGAGTCTTGTTTCTTGGAGTTGTCCCAGTCTTGAAGGGCAGGCTGGTGTTTTGATAATCTATCACATGCATTTTGGCACTGTCTTGGTCTCCTCACAGACATTCTTTAGATACCTGTCATCATTCAGCACCTCTGCTCACAGTGGCTGTTTGCTTTCTCCACTCTGACTACCTTTTTGAGAAGTTCACTTGTTTAACATAAACAGAACAAGGACATTATAATGTTAAAGGCCAGACTATAAAGGACTGTATTGTAAATATTTGGACTTTTTTTATTTAGTTATGAATTAAATAGTTATTTATAATACTTTCCAACCAAGAGAAAAAAGAAAAATATCAGATCCTAAACATCAGACTATTTGAGGCGTAGATACAAAACACTTTAAAGAATATGTCATGCTAATAAAGACTGGAAGAACAGAAGGCTTGGCCTTAAAACTTGTGTAAAATGTGTTTGGTTTTGATGAAGGGAATCATGCCTTTCTTTTCTAAAGTAGCCATAAATGTAGTGGTTTGGGGTTTTTTAACCATCCCAGGTAATTTCTTAATTTCATCAGCAGTAGAATAAAGACTTAAGTGTAGGCCATCTGTTAAGTATCTGTGTCAGTCCCAGCTCCTTGCATAAATGGAACTTTGCTACTGTTACCTCCAGACAGTAGTAATAAAATTTAGTAAGAAATGCCTTTAAAGACATGGCACAGTAGGAAGAAAACAAGAGAAACCAGTCTAGTTGAGTTTTCAGTTCAATGGCCACCTTAATTAAACAAAGCTCTCTTTTTAGAAACACTGTTTATCAATCAACTTAAGTTTATTTAGAAAAGAAGGAAGAGACTGATTCTGTCAAGGACTTGCTGAGGGGAGAAAAGCAAGGCTTTATGAAACAGCATGGAGCAAAAAAAAAAATAGCATTTTATACTTCTATATAGAGGAGCAAGAAAGAAATCTAATGTTTCAAGAACTGTCAGGTTAGAACCTACTTTTTTCTCATTCTTCTTTCCACACCCACAAAAAAAAAAGTAGAAACAAATCAAATATAACTGAATACTGTAGTTAGACTGTTCACAAAGTAAGCAGAAGTATTTAGCACTTATAAGCATCTTGGCAGTTTGTTTATAATTGTTCAGAAATTAAAATGGATGCACAGTAAAAAAGTTTTTTTCTCTACATCACAAATATTTGTTGCTTTTTGATACTATTTCCTTTGCTTAGCACTGAAAGTACTGCTTTGTTCTGTGCTGACAAAGCCAGGGAATCACAGGAGAAGCTGTCAGAGCCCCACTGAAAGCGTGGCCGCTTGCTGATGGTTTAGAGTACAATGAACATGGGAGCCAAATGACCACATCTTAATTAACTTCTTTTTTTAAGTTATTATTGTAGAAAATTGAAGAAGTTCTGATAACTGCTGATTAAACATACTTCATATATGGAAAATTGAAGATGGATTTAAATGCTGAACTTGCCCTTGGCAGCAGCACTGGGTTTGTGAGCAGATTCCTGCCTTTCCCTTCCATGCTGCCACAGTGTGATGATTTCCTGGGGATTGGGTTTGGGGCTTGTTTCCATTTCCAATCTGCAAATACAAATCAGATGTTGAGCATGAAACCTGCTGTTCCAAAAGTCTGGAAGGGCACAGTGACAAGAAGCAAAACTGCTCAGTTCTCTGAATGTGAGTGAATACTTCCTCTGCTTAATCAGCTTTTAGGGAAAAAAAAAAAAACAACCATGTTTAGACAAGAACACTTTTTTCCATAATTTATCTGACATATTACTGTGGTTTAAAAAGCAATTCTAAAATTTCTTTTTCATGTATAATTGAATTTTAGTTTCTGTACAAATAACGCCAAGCACAAATAGCAAATAGACTGTTCTACAATAATGTTATAACAATTAAAGAAAAAAATCCAAACATAATTACATACATAAATGAGCGTTGATACAATATGTTCTCCCAACTAATACATCAAACCTGAAAGCTCTACTTAGTTGGAAAATAGGTTTTTGAAGGTTACCAATTAAGGCAAATAAACCTCTAAAATAAAACACTATGCCAAAGCCAGTTGAAAATTCTTTAAGTCATGTCTGGATTACCAGCCTTAAATATTTAAATCAGTAGTCTTAAAATAAACAAAAAATTCTGAGAGCATATGTTATCTTCCTTCTTTAAGTACTGTATACTGTTTCAAAATTAAGATAGTATCTATTTCTTTGCCAAGAAAATAAAATATTTCAAGAAATATTTTACAAAATTTCACTGTAGTATGGAAGTGCTACCCCATGATAACGTAAGTCCCAGAATTACTGTGTAGCTTGACAGAATTGGATTTAAAATTCTTAAAAACCAAATCCCAATTACAAAAAGCACAAAACTGCAAAACCCCCACCCCACCTCCAGATGTGGTTGTGTGGATAATAGTTACATAAATTCATCTAAGACCCCTAGAAATTACTCTTACTGCCTCTTCAGCCAACACTCAGATGTTTTCTTAAAAACACACCAAAAGCTGCTCCAAAACACTGCATAATACAGAACTACAAACTACTTCATCCATCAGTGCTCAAGTCAAGAGCATCTGGATTTGTCTTGGTCCAGCATCTCCTGGGAAGTGTAACACATCTGCAGCTTCCCTGCCAAGTCCAAGGTGTTTGCCAGTGACCAGACAGAGAATCTTTTTAAATGTTGTTGTATTCCTTTGCCCTTTACCTGGGCTCTGTTCAGACTGTGATTGAACACAGGTTATACAATGGGAAGGCAGATCCTGGCTGTGTGTCTGCACAGTGGATGCTGCTTTCCTTTTCTCGCCCCATACTGAACTTTGTGTGACTCTTCATTGTCTTGTTTTTCAGAAGGACCTTGTTGATATCCTTAGACTTTTCTTATCTCCACCTTGAATTTGCTTTTATGTTTTGTTTCCCCCTTCCTATCCTTGCATCCTACAGGGAACACCTTCTAATTCACTTGAAAAAATGGATCAAAATGCATGAGGTCACATAGATAAAAATTTCAAATTACAATATAAAAAATATTTCAAACATAACACAATTTCAAAGTAGTATTGTATGCTACTACTTCAAAGGTATTCTGAGAAAGTTCTCTTTTCTGCTTAGGTTTTTGCAGTAGTCAGGCTGACAAGCTCAGAAACTTTTGGACTAGAGCTAAGTAAAAGCAGCTTCATTCACTTTTATTTGTCCCCTCTACTTTTTCTATCCCTCTGTATGTTGGCCCTTTTTTCCCTTAGCATCTTTCAGCAAGTCAGGCCTCTGGGCCACACCTCAGGTTAACATTTCCTTGGATAGACAGTGGAGTTTGAGGGCTCCAAATAGATATAAACAAGGCAGCTGAAGTGACAAGAAACAGGCAGCTGGTAATTTCTGGCCTTTCCCATATCCATCATCCATACTGGGCTCTGATGCACACCCATCTAATAAAGTTTCTTCCCCACTTGAAAGAAAAGCTACTCAAAGTTAGTCTGGTTATACGATGAGGCCTAATTAATCCACCCCCTCTGTTTTTAAAAGATACTCCTATTCTAATGGTTTACCTATTCCCACTGTCAGGTTTTACGTTTAAAACTGTTCCAATACTGTTGATCTCAAATTCAATCTTTTGTGGTTTGCAGTTTAGGAGGGAGTTTACCTTGGATTTCATGGCTTTCTGCAGTGATGAGATTTCTAACATGTACACCTGTATTTAACCATTTTTAAGGTATTGTTTGGCTGTATTCAGCAAATCAGGATGACCTTCTACTAATCCTCTTGCATTTTGTTACTCATTGCATCTCCATTACATAAAGCTGGAGATTAGAAAATCCAGAATTTGCATTTACTATAAATCATAACTAGAAATCCCCTAAGCACTTTGTGTATATAGAGCAATAAGGCTGCTTTGTCAGACACATTCCATGTAGAACTCTAAGCTGTTACCATTCATTCATTTTAATAGTTCAGTGATAACTCTTTAGCTGATAAATTCTCTTGCTGAGAAGCTCAGATTATTCTCATCTTGGCTAGAAGACTTGTACATCTTTGCAGGCAGCTTTTTTTACTGTAACTTCAGATTAATTTCTGGAGAATCGAAGTGGTGAATAATAAGAAGGTTTTGGAGAAGGACTATGTATTTCTGTCTTTATTTAAAAGTTACTCATTAACAGATCAGTGTTAATTAAGGCAGCATCCTGCCATTGGAGGTCTGCACAAGTACAGAAAGTACTGAATGCTGGAGTCTGGTGTAGTGTGGAGGAGAGCAGCTCAAACTTGAGATGTACATCTCAAATCCAAGGTGTTTTTATTGTCTCCTGAGTACAGAGGGAAGTGTTGCACCTTGCAATGCGCCAAGCAAGGCCAAGGACTCTTAACCTACACTGTACCTGGAACTCTCAGAACAGTCCTGCACTAAAAGGCATTCTGAAAACTACCAGAATAAACTGTTTAGTAAAGTTGGATTGAAACTCCTCCTTTCTTAGCATTCGGATTATTAAATCTGTGTTGTCAAGCAGCATGAGACAGACGTAAAAAGCAGTCCTGCAGTGAGATGCTGAGGTGATAAGGCAGAGCCTGAAATGTATTGAAAGAGAATGGAAATCTACTTTGAGAAATGTGTGTTATGAACAAAATGAAGATCCAGACCAAGCAGTAGTTTAGAAGCTGAAGGGCGGAGCAGTGAGCAAAGGTGAAATGTTTTGCATCAGGGGTTGTCAGCAGTTTAAGGGTGCTTTGACCGTATCTTCTAGGGGATTCACTCACTGTGTCCATAAAATCTGTGTCAGTGAGGCACCCCAAGAAGACCAGTTACAGATTTCTAATGTGTAAAAATGTCAGCTAAATCCTCAGGTGTCTATGGCCGGCTCTCCCTGTGAGAGCTACAGAGCATCTTGTAACTAATGCAAAGTAAACTCAGCTGGCTCACCACTTCAAAAAGATTCCCATTCAAGAATTAGAAGAGGTTAGAGACTTCTTCCATCAGTGCAGGTGGCCCTTCTGCACCAAGGTGTGGCTGCTGGCAATCACAGCAGAACTGGAAGGACCTCAGTGCACCTTGTAACCCCGGAAAAAACCCACACAGACCTTTCAGCATCACCACTGCACAGCCCACGTGTCCTCTAGAGCCAAGGCTTGTGCTGGAATCTATGTCAGACTCAGCTCTCTTCTTGTGTGAGAGAAAAGGTAAGCATGACTGCAATGAGTTGGTTTCACCAGGATACAGAAATGGAGAGTGACAGCATAGCCAAGCCATGAGCAGGGTATTTGTTACTGTAGCAGATAATTGCTACATACACAAGTGCTGTGATTCTGCAGGCACATTTAATTTTTCTTTACATAATGTGCACAGGAAAGCTATACTCTAACACTCCATGCAGTTAATTGGAAAAAAAAAATAGTACTGCTTAGTGAAGTTGGCATTAAACCTGAAATTACTGAAAGCAAGGCTGGCCTAGGGCTTGGAATGGTGACTTGCAAGGCAACCCACCATGTCTGTGGTAGTTTGCCATACCAGGCATGTGTGATAGGTTTGGTCTCAGAGCAGCACAATCAGCTGGCTGCTCCAGCACAAACGACTGAGGGTTAATTAGAGCCTGGCAGCTTCTTCTTTTTTGTTAGGGAAAGTTGACACTTGCTGGTCATGTGGAGTCAAAACCAGGCTAAATATACTGCACTAAGCAATGTGACATAATTGCAAAGATTCTTCACATAAATTCAGCTGGTAGAGTTCTGTCTGGAGCTGACAGAAGAAGGTGTATGTCCCAGGAAATTGGTGCTGCAGTCTATCCATAGTTTTCCTTGAGGTTTGCTGATCCTTGTTACCTCTGTCAGGAGATCAGTTCACTCACCTGTCCTCTAAAACACACAATTTGTATCAAACTTCTTTTTGTGAAGCATATTTAAAAAACTCCATTCTCTGCTACTCACTGAAGCAGCACTGCAGACAGTCATGCTTTCTAGAATATTTTGGGAGCTTTACTTTTCTAAAACCAGTACATCTTCTAGGTTATGTCCCACAGCCCACACATCCTGCTCCAGTTCAGCAGCAGTAAAGGATACACAGCCTAAAGTTTTAATCAGATAGTGCTACAAAAACAGGAAGTTAATTGACTTTTATAGGAAGAGATCCTGAAAACTAAATGATGGCTGCAGGAGCTCTTTGGTCTGCCTGCATCCATAACAGAACTCTAATTTTGAGTTGACTTCCTGCTTTGACCCAAACCAGGTGCTGATAATTGAGGGTTTAAAGCTTTTCTTAAGCTTTCTTTACTTAAAGACTGAGTCAGGACAATGAGGTCATTCAAAAAACTGTGAATTTTTGATCAGTTAAACAGATTTACTGGGTGTAATTTTTCTTGATTTTTGTTTCAACTTCCTAGTTTTTATTTTGACTTTATATTCTTTGGGTACAGAATTTTAGTAGTGCTTAAGGTAGTAAAAAGCTTTCTCAAATGTTTAGGGTATTACAAAGTATAAAGGTATTCTTAATGTATATTTTTCTGGTACCTCAAGTTCTACCTAATGTGTGTGTAGAACAAAATCTTTGTACTGTATCACACAGTTGAAAAGGCTGTTGTTTTATGTCCCACATTTCCCAAACAAGAAGCAGTGTGTGCCCGAGGGCAGTGCATGCTCTGTTCCAGAAGGTGCTGGCTGGAGATGTTATGTGTGCTGTGCATGGCACAATTTGTTAGGGATTGATAAAAGCAAACATTCACCACTGTCAGCAGCTTTGGTAGTGCACACAAGAACCTCAGGATCCTGCTAAGTATGAAACTAATTAGAAAAATAGCTCAGAAACATATTTCCCTGCCAGAGTGACGTATAATCCTTACTGTGTAAGCTGTGCTGTCTTAATGGTGCAGAGGCTGTTGCTTTATAAGCTAATGAACTCTACTGTTCTCTCTGGAGGCTTTTTGGCAGTGTTTGTTGTCTGCTCTTTTGAAAGCTTCACCTTTCTAAAGAGGGTTGTTGGTACAGTTAATTTGTTTCCTCAGGAGGCAGTTTCTTGCCCATCTCCCTGGATTCATTAGATCTTTATTTAAATATCACTTTCTTGCTGTTTCTACCATAATTGATGGGGGGAAATGATCTTTTCTTATCTCCCATTATTTACAAGAATTTGTCCTTAACTTACTCCTTTCCTTCACAATGGCAGCGGACATTTTCATTGAAACCCAGATAATGCTTTCCACTTCCCATTTAAACACGTGTAACTTTACACTTTGAACAATTAAGCATAAGAAGTCATCCAAAGAGGTAATTTGAGCTGCTTGAATTTCAGAAGGAAGTAAGAGTAGATTCCTTTGTTCTCCCAGGAGTCATCCCTAAGCAGGGCTTAGATATCATGCTGGCAAAACAAGTGTGTGCCTCTATCCAGAAGGCACAAATTAGCCAGGGTTCAGAGTAATTTTCTTAATTGTGTTAAAGCCTAGTTGACTAAGCTTGCATCCCTGTCTTGGGCAGGGAAAAAAACCCAAATCCAACCCTGTTGTAAGCTCTGCATAGCCACTGATCACAACTGAATAAACACAGACTTGTTGGTTAAAATAACGAATACACTATTTGACATTGATTTTTCCTCTAGGAAAAGCAGTTCCATGAAATGCAGCTCTGCACTACCTGCAGGGTTTCTCACTGGCCCAAGTCTGAGGGAGCCACCTGTGCCAAGACAACACTTGGTGTTCTGCCACTCGAGCTGTGGTGGCCCCACTGCAGAGCCGTGCCTTGGGCAGGGTGGGCAGTGGGACAGTGAGGGGAGCTGTGAGCTGTGAGCAGCAACAGCTCCCTGTGCTTGGGGGAGAGGGAAAATGCCATGAAAGGTTTTGCTTACTAGGACTCTTTTACCCACCCTACCTGGAGCTGCTGTCAAGGGCCACAAGTACTTCTAACTTGACCACAGTAAGTAAAGCAAGTTGAAAAAACTGAAGGAGGAATCTTCTAAACACAAATACTAAAATCAGATTTAAGTAGTATAAATTCATGACGATACAACTATGCAGACATCCAAAAAATTAACAATTACCTTTATGGCTCTGGCTGCTAAATGAAAGTAATTATACAAGTAAATATACAAGATAAGTGATACTGTTTTTAATAGGCACTCTGGTAACTTATAAATAGTTACATATGTCACATACGCAGTGTTTGTGAATGAAACGGGGTATTTAAATTTAGTGCTATTAAAAGAAAAATGAAAATCACTTCCTGGTTGAGTGAACTGTAACTTCTTGGTTTAGTCCAGTCAGTAGTTATGTCTGTCTTCTTCTCTGACACAGACAGTTTTATCTCTGACCTGGAATACCAGCCATCAGGTTCAACAGAGAAATGGACTCAACATTCAGCACTCATGTCCAACTCCTATGTGGAAAATCTAGAGGGTGAGTCTGCTTACTGAAATGCTTCAATGTTTGAAATTGGAGCACAAAGGAAAGGGGAAAGTATTGTAAGAGTTTTAAGAGCTGCAAATGAAAAGCACTATGTAATACTGAAGTATTGCTATAACCAGACACCTGTGTATTCTGAAATAATTGGAAATTTAGCATTTGTGAACCAGGTGTACACTCATTCAATAAAAATCTCCACTCAAAGTATACAGAGCTGCCACAGAACTTCCTGAGTGCTGTAGGATCTAATAAAACAGCAGAAGAGGATATGAAAATCTTAAGCCAAATATGGGCAATGTAGAAGAGTGTTAACTGAGAAATTTCTAATGTTCCTCTTTTTCAAAAAGATGAAGCGATGTCAATTTAAATAGATGGAGCACAGTGGCATGCACCACCAGTCAGAGTATTAGGAATACAGGTTCATAACTAGATTTAGAGTTGAATGTGCACTATAATTGGGTAAGAATATGTGGATTTATTATTTCAGCTTCCTTATTTCACATATAAGCAAGATAATTATGCCCTATGACTCTTCTAAATACTAACGATATTAGAAATTGTTGCATGGTCTATTGGTCTTGTTTGTCTTTAGACTTTAGTGGTTTTCACTTTATTACAAACATGCTTAAAATGCTGAGGATATACTGTCCTTTTTTTTAATACATATACATGATAAACACTTATAGTATGTTCTACTTTCTCCATAAATTTTTAAAGGTTAATAACTAAATGTACAGTAGATTTGGTAACAGTGAAATAACCAACTTCTTCGTAAAACTTTCACACAATTACTGTGTAGACTGATCCTAAGTTTGCTTATGAAACTGAAATAAACCACACTGGTCTTTTGCCAGCTTTCAAGAAACTTAATTCTGCTTTCTTTACCTATCAAAATATTATTAGTAAGGTAAGTAGCTCCTATTTGGAATGGCAAAGCCAGGGAAAGGACTGTACACCAAGCTGACATTCCTACATCTTGAAGCAGCAAATCAATTAGTAAAATACAAGTTATAACTTAGATTATTTCAGTGTTCTAGACTATATCCTGTGCAATTCAGAATCTGGTAGGTTCAGTATACTTGTTAAAGAGTAGGAGTTCTTGAAAAGTGAAAATTCAGGCTAATAATAAAATAACCCTCAAATACCAATATCCCCAACTGAAAAATAACACATAGAGTGGCAAACCCCAAATTTAGGCCTGTGAAATGTATGCTGACAGGTCCCTTTTAAAAAGGGCACACAAACAGAAGCCCAGACCCTGACAGAAACACATCTGGACACAAGTGCTAGCATTTGACAAATGCAGTCGAGAAACACAGCATTTTTTTAAATTAAAATAATGGATATTTTATATATTTGGTGCAATGTAGTGTGGTATTAATATGAGAGATAGGATTACAGAGGGAAGTAGGATGGTTTTGTACCTTGAAGAATGCTCAGGGTCAAATCAGACAAGTTAACTGTATCCACTGCCAGTGCAAAATTCTTACAGAGCCAATTTTCAGGCTTAAATTAGGAAGGGCACAGCTTCTAAATTATACTGCTGAAGAGGAGAGCAACTTTGACTGTGGTGTGCTTCAGGAGATCAGAGCATCTACAAAGGCAGGAAATAACTAATGGAATACTTGAGTCATCCTTTATAGAAGGGGTGAGTGAAAGGACTGCTTCAGGGAGTACCAAAACATGAGGAGAACCCACATGAGGAAATATCTCTTTATTTGGCAGAAAGGAGTGTACAAAAACTTCCTGAAAAAATTAAATCTCGTTTTGTAGCAGTTACAGCATCACAGGCTGTGACAAACTTGAAAAGACAAACAGTAGAAAACAATCAAGCTTATGAAAATATAATAGGTGGTCAAAAGGGTCACATAGTTGCAAGCAGTCTGCAGATTATTTATGAAGGTTCATAAATGTGTGATTAATCTGCTGTGAGAGAAAATACAAGCTGCTTCCACATTATGAAGTTAAATGGGACCAACAGATGACTAATCAGTTATTCAGTTGAAATTAGGTAAGTGATCTTAAAAAGTTTTGTGTGTTGATGTTGACAATTGAGGAACTAGAGATTCTCATGCCCAGAGTCCTTTGAAAAAGAGACATGTTGCAGGACCTGTCTCAATGTAAGGTGTCAGTAAAAAGGTTTCAGAGCAGCGACAGTTACAATTGTGCACAAGTAGATGACAAGCCAGGCAGCAGCTCTGGAAGAGTAAGCAACAGTTACCTATGAACTGTAATGTAGAACCTGATGTAGAGCCTGGGTAAATGTGACACTACTGCTGCTCAGCTATTCGAAAGGGTGAAAACTAAAAACTGTCTAGAAACCTCTACAGCAAGATCCTGTGATTAAAGGAAAGCAGGTAGTCAAAGTGGAAATCAGAGTAAAGGAAAGAATCAAACCTGCACTCATCAATACAGTGTTAACTATTCTCATTTAAAGTTGTCTTGAATTTTAAATGGACAGTTCTACGAGAATTTACTCAGTAGTGTTAAAAGTAGTCTTGAAAGGGTGAATAAATGCTGGAAATGTCTAGGGAACAGCAGAGAATAAGAAAATGCTACTCCTTAGATCTATTTTGTGGCCACATTTTGTCCCTGATGCCACAAAGGAATTAGATGAATGGCTGTTGTTGGATCTGCTAGAACTCTGCAGCCAGAAAAAGGAATGAGGAGAAAATGCCAAATAAAATGAATGGGGGGCACAGAAAAGGTAATGGAAGATAATTCCTGGGAAAGAAAGCGGTAAGTGACCACCAAGTAATCCTGGGGCAAGTTCAGCACATCTAAAAAGCATTGCTATTGCTTAGGGAGTTAAGCTTTGCAATCTGCTGTCACAGAATGTTGCAGTTGACAGAATTTTGCACAGACCTTAAAAGACCCCGGGGAGAAAAATCCAAATGGGACCATTTGGCGGAAAAGATACTGTCTCTAACTCAGGAGTTCCCTGGGAAAAACACATTTTGGAGGCTGGTGGAACACCCTGGGGAAGCATTGTTGTATTTTGCACACATCTCTGCTCTTGCCCATTGCAGCCCTAGTGGTCTGTAATCTGAACTGATTTGCCTGAAGTTCTCCATGGAGCTTTTCAGGAAGTATTTTTGACTTAGAAAAACCTAAAATGCTTGGTAATTGCCAATAAAGATACTTGCTTGTCCTGTGGAAAGTAGATTAGTGGCTTCCTGCAAGGAAAAACAGGTTACTTGCATTATTCCCTGAAAGGCCTGTAGGCTCAGGAATTTCCTTGTCTTATATTCTTATAAAAGATATATATATTTAGATATACTTTTGTTTTCCTTTGTGCTCCAGTACAAAATATTTGTCTTTTAGCACAATGAGAGGGGAAATTAGATACAGAGCAATTCAGAAGCATGTTAGTTTTTGCTTGGCATTTAATTTAAAAAGATAATGCCTTTACTTTTGATAGTAGAACTTCAAACACCTGAAAAACACCTTAAGAGAACTTGTTCTTCTAAATTCATAGTTGGGGGGGGGGGGGGGGGGGGGGTTTAATTTGTCCAAAACATTCAGAAATTTATTGTTAGAAGCACCAGCTTCTAATGATGATGTCATGCTTCATAACAGAAGAGCTTTGTTCTGTTCCAATCAGTGAACATGGATCCCTTTCTGTAGGTTGGAATTTCTCTGGAGGGGTTGGTCAGTGCTGGAACAGCTGATAAGGTCAGCACCCATAGCTCTGGGTGTCACTCACTGCACAAATGGCTGAGCTGTTTAATCTAACTTTAGGACTTAAAACTCTGGATTACAAATTGCAAAGTTTAAGAGCTCATCATGAGCAGTCTGGCTGTCAGGCTGTGGCTTTGTCAGCTGTCCAGTGCAAGCCTTCAGTGACCAGAGGCATAGGGGAGGCCTTGGTGCTCCAGCTGCTTCCACTTGTGCAGTGAGCAGGGACTGGAAACAGGCAAACAGAGCACAATGGGAAATGAAAAGCATGGGAAGAACCCAGTAATACAGAGTAAGTGATTGCTCTTATTTTACAGCTTATTTTACAGCAGATCCAAAAGTCAGAGCTACTTCTACTCTGTTCTACCCATATTGATGTTAGGATGCTTCTTCATATTTTGCAATTTTTAATTTTGTAGGCTGGAGCCTCTGTCTGATATTTGGTGCTTTCTCAGTGCAGTGTGTTGCTCCTTTTTCAATGCAGCAAAGAGAAGGAAAAGCTTTGCAATGCAATATTGCAGTATCACCAGTATTGACCAGGCCAATCTAATCTGTCTGTAGCAGATTTTCTCCCCACCAACTTAACTTCTGTTCTGCACAATCTGTTTTTAACTGTTAGTATAAATTTGCCAGCCAGCATACATTCTAACTAAATACTAAGGGAGGAAAAGGTGAAACTATTGCAAATAAAGTAACAGCTGAAATTCTGAAATCTGGGAAAACTGACAAAGAGGTCAATTACATAGACAGAGAAAAGTTGTTAAAATAATTTCCATTTCACAGCCCAATAGTAAAAAAAAGGAGAAAAAACATTAAAGAAACCCCTGCTGTTTCACATTTTGATCTGTGCCATATTTGACAAGTTTTCAAAGTGCGGTTATCACTGTTGTATGGATGAATATGCCACAAGGGTAGCGTGTGCACTCTGCTCTCTTTTCATCTGCTCCAGTCATTATTTCAGGATTATTGACCTGGACTGTTAGCACAGAAAACACTTTGTAACATTTTTGATGTCATCTACTCAGTTGACACTGATCATCCAGAATGACTTTAGCTATCAGGTACCAAATGATTACTGAATGTTAGCAAGGCCTCTGTAATGATTCAGTGTGTAAGACATTTTTGCTTTCTCCTGATTTGAGGAGTGAATAGAGGTCCAGGCTGTGGGATCAGCAGTCAACACCTGGCACCACAGGTACCAAACAGGCAGGGACTTAACTGGAGGGGGCAGTGGACTGAAAAGTCAAGATCCTACTTGCACAACTGTTCATCTAAAGTCTAATGAAATTAGACTCTGTCTCCAAAGAGGCAGCAAAAGCATGAACTACACAGCACACAGGAACCTGGCAGACAGAGCACAGAGAACTTGGAACCCATCCTGGAGATCTGTATTGCTGAATCCCAAACAAGCTCTGCAGCCTTCCCCTGCAGACTTGTGCTGAAGAAAGGAAATGGTATCAAGACAAGCAGGTTTAACAAAGCCATGCATGCTGCTTTCCCAGTGTCTAGTTGCTAATGGGATGGGTCTTAACGTTAAGTAAAAGGGGTATGAAATATTCCTAGCTATATTTTTAGGACAGAGTAGCCCCTGCAGCCCATAGTCAAAAATAGGAGAGGTGGAGTAAAGTTGTTTTTTAAAAGTAAAGAAATTTTATTTTGTTTGTAAAGCGTCAGCAGTGGAGTTTGAGCTTGTCCTTTCTCAGAATTGTTGAAATTAGTTCCTCTCCCAATTTGTCACCTGAACAATTTGAGTTTTGCTAGACAATATTGTAGAAAACCTGTATCTATGTGCATTAATTAAGTTTTCAGTTTTAATCACAGACTACTACATGTTGTGTGCTTGCCCCTCGTTGGAAGAAGGTGACATGTCATGCATTCAAATACTGACCTCTGGATTTCTCTTTTAGTCTTTAATACAGAAAGGAAAATGTTGTATAATTTAGTCTTCAGCCTTGTACATTTTTATGCAGGATTTTATCTCTTACTGACTACATGATTTACATTTAAACTGCTTTAATTTATGCCATTCCCCATCAGATAGACAAGTTCTGATAATGCTGGTATTATATGAATACTATATGTGCCATGAAAGATTAGAATCTGATCTGAGCTGCTGCCTTCTGCAAGATCTCCTTTCAATGAAGCCTTTATTTTTGCCCTCATCTGTACCTCATCTAAACAATAGAGAATCTTCTGGGGTCTGCAAGCTCCCCCCAGTCCATTTGTTGGGTACAGAGTTCCAGACAGCTGAAATGGACATTCCCGGAAAGTATAAAATAGGAAGATGTGTTAGTTGGTAGGCCAAGGTCTGTGAAAAAATACCTTGGCCAGACACAGCTAGAAAAGCATTTTTGGCCTTTTCTTGAGGCCTGCAAGGTGCTCTGGCGGAACACTGATTTACATACTTATTTTGAAAAGAGCACACTTGGATACTGGTTGGTTTTATAAATTAGTAATTCTTACAAAGTCACTGGGACAAGTCAGATTCCTCCACAAGAATGCTCTGTTGGAATGAAGACGTGGTCCTGCATTTGCCTAAGAAATGGTAGATGTTTCTATTGGAAATCATGTAAACCAGATAAATCTGTATTCACCACATGCTAAAAGTATTGCAAAGAAAACCACTGAGCTACAAAACAGCTTCTTATAAACAAATCAGTGATTATTTAGAACAAAGCAACACAAACTAACCTGTAGCTTTAATATTCTACATAATAACTTCTGCAGAAGTTTGGCAAGTAAAACCCCATGTGACCAGCTATTGTCTTCAGTGTAATGTGTTCTAAGGAGAATGCAGTGCCAATGGCTACGTGCTGTTCAGTTAAACACATCTGCCTGTGGGAACTACAAAACATTGCAGGACAGACCAGTTTGTGCTGATGGTGCCAGAACAGATCCAGATCAGCCATCAAAACTTGAGGGAAGTAACTAATAATTTCAAAATACTGAACTTCAAAACGTTATTTATAATGTTTTTATTGTAGCACTCATGAAAGTTTTAGCAGTACTGAACAGCTGGGACACTGGATTTGCACAAAACTACTGTTCAGTAGATAAGAGCTGTTGGAGGTCCTTAGAGCAAGCTAATAAATGCCTTGACAGAAACTGGTGGAACACAGTTCTTATGAATAATAATCTATAATTTGTTTAAAAAATTTTAAAAAGTGGGTTTTTTAGCAGATGTTTACTTGTGTATTATATTGGCCTAATAAAAATACTTGGGAAGGTGCCCTACCTGCAGTCACACAATTTCCAGTGTCCTCCTGCAGTTAAGTTCATTGAATGACAGATTTTTTGAAGCCAGATGAATTGCAAATCTTGTAATGCTTGAGGGAATTGCATAGTGGGTGTGCATAGTGGGTGTGACCTGTTAGAACCCTTGGGTTCAATACCATGTGTGTAACAAGCTTTCCTGGCACTCCTGAGAAAACCATTGCAGGGATGGACTGGTGGATAACAAACACCTCCTGCATTACACGCAGGGCTGTGACAGGAGGTGCTTTTAATGCTTTCCTGAGTGACTTTAGAGAATACAGACACAACCTCTTTTCACAGCTGGATTTTCTGTTACATGGACTTCAGCATATTCGCAATATTAATACATTTTCTTTCAGAACCCCTTATGGATCCTACTGCCATGAAGGGCAATGCTTAGGCTGTTCAGTGCTATAAACACAAAGAGCAATTTACACCACCTCTAGATTGGTTTTGTTATGCTTCTACCAGACAGGAATGGCTGGTAGGAAAGTGAGTCCTGCTATGGAAAATTAAGGAAGCATTAGGAAAGGTGGTGAAGTGCATCAGCACTGTTCTGTAAAATTACCCAATGGAGAACAAAGTAGCAAAAGCCTGGGTTCCAGATCTGTTAAGATGTTCAATAGAAACAGCTTATTAGCAGAACAAAACATTCTAAACAAAAAAAATGGTCCTTAGTCAACAAAAGGATCCATTAAATACCTGTTTATAGAAGGTCCAAGCAAACTCATGCCAATGAGTAAGGAAAAGCTTCTATAATTCAGTCTATTCAAAGTCTTGCTGAGAAAGAGATATTATAACCTACTGCTCACACAGTAATGGGAATAAACAGAACTCATTGCCTCTAACAATGAAATAATAATTTAGATTGTGGTTATAGTCCAATATTCTTCTAAAATTTGTCATTATTATTTAATGTGATATTTTTCATGTCCATGTAGAATGCTATTCAGTTTTCTTTGATAACATTACCAAGGTCCATTTTTGTAAAATAGATGTTTCTATCACTACTTTTACACTTAGCCTTTAAAATTGTAATTTTTATTGTCTTTCAACCTCAATTGTCCTGCATTTAGTTACATAGGATTTAGAGTAGGACTCCAAGATTGTAATTTCTTAATAACCTAGGTTAACTTTGTCACATTCATGGAGGTATCCCTCACTTTTAAATAGTACAAGTTGATTAAACTTTCTGAAGTTGACACACATGGATACACAAACTGACCTGTATATTAGTCCATCCTGAATCTTCACTGCAGAGAAATTTACTGATAGAATTTAGTTACTGTAGTTACAGAAATGCAAGTATTCAGAAAACTGGCCCAATTAGTAGGTATGTTGTGTTTAAAAAGAATATTCTCTTTACCTGAACCCAAGTTCTTAGAAAGTTCTGTAAGTAGCCTGAAAGATCCAGGAGTTGCTAGAGTTATTTGTTGTGCTTGTCACACTCTTGAACAGAAGGAGTTCTAGGGGGAAATCTCAATAAACCTGACCTGTGCTGTGCCTTTCAGTTACCTGTGCGTCATGAATACTCAAGTGCTTATTTTCATCAAGGGGCTTAGGGAGTCTCCAGCATGGATTATGGCAGGACATTTTTCCCCCCTTGCTTAACTGTTGCTGAAGCCAGGCTCCTCATTCATCTCCTGTTATGTAACAGCACCAAGGCTTAGCATTGGAAGTATCCATTTTTAAAAGGCTTGTACTGATGAGTTCTGCCTTTTGGAAAGCATATAAACTGTCACTTTTTAATATTTCTTCTTTTTTTTTTATAGTGAATGAGATCATAGGAAGAGATATGTCACAGATCTCAGTGTCACATGGAACAGCAGTGGCCAGCCAGCCTGCACGTACATGTCCTGGATCTCTGGAGACGAGAATATCTGATGGGATCCAGTAATGGATAAGCTAACGACTCAACATCCATGAAAATGTCACAGTTTCTCTGAATATTTCTTCATCCTCTTCCTCTTTAGACTTACTGTGCTTCCAACTCTGTGGCCTTCATGAACTGGAACAGTGGATCCTTGCAAAGCCCTTTTAGTGGGTGACATTTTTGATGTAGAGACAGAGCATTTTAATTATAGTTCCTCCAATGCTGTAAAGAGACTTCTTAAAATGGACACACAGAATCTACACCAGATATTTTAACTGTTTTAAAGTTACAAACAAGCTTTGCTTTTTGCATTTAAATAGAATACTTTTATATTTTAAGTGCTTCAAATGTGTGGAGATGTTAGTTTGCTCTTATAATATTCACAGTCCTGAACATGGAAGAAGATTTAATGCACATCTTCAGTGTGCTGCTTGCCCTTAGAGGTAGTATAGTTTGTAACTGATGATTTGTAACACCTTTTGGTCATTTTGGAAAGCCTTTAAAGCTTCTGTTGTTTAATTTTTTTCTTAATAAGGTCTTCCAGTGGCAAATCATACCTGTCATCTGAAGCCAATGCCACGGAAGCCATTGTGTATATGAATACTGTAGTGTTTTCTGTCTTAGATTCATAGGAAGCAAAGCCAAATGTAGATCTGCACTTGTTTATAAACTGAAGATGTTACTTGATAGGCTGCAAAAAGACCATTCCATCATGAAAGTGTTGGGATAGAAATTACATTCCAAAATTTAACTTTTATAACTTTGTGGATAATCTTCCTGATCTTTATTAGCACAGGCTCCTTCTTGAAATAGCTTTTTTCTTAGCAAGTTACATTTGTAATCAAATTTGAGCAGTAGGATTTTAGATTAAAGAACAGCAACATCAAAGCCATGTTAGATACAGGAGAAAATTTAATGTTTGCTAAGGATCTAAATATTCCCATTATCCCTGCAGAATATGGTTTTGAAATCACCAATTCAGTGGCATTCAAGTTTTTAATGCAATAAGTCATTTGATCACATCTGTATCTTTTATATACTGTATGCCCAACCATGCCACTTGGAACTCTTAAGGAGATGACAGTTACAGTTCCTTAAATTCAGGCTGTTTGTGAATGTCAGTTTGCTAAAAAGTGATTTACTGTGAATTACTGGTCAGGCAGTATAATGTGTCCATGTTTGATTTTAAAGGTGTGAAGCAGGAGCTACCAAAGAAATATATAAGATTCATCACAGCAGCAGTAAACTCCGTGCTGTGCTCTGAGGATGCATCTCCTTTATCCCCCATAATCTGATGAATTTGAAACAATCTGTTTACATCATTACTTAAGAATCTCTGGCCTTTCCAGTTAGACACTGTGGAGAGGATCTGACACTGCCTATGGAGGCCACAGCCATTTCCCTGCCCCAGGAATCACTCATTTACCGAGCTTCCCTCCATGGAACACACAGGGTATCCCAGTCATGGCAAAGGAAGGTCAGCAGTACATGGAACCTCAGAACGTCCAAGGTGTTCCTTTTAGTTGCTCATTTGGGTGAGCCATGACAATATAATGAAATTAAAAGTGAATTGACACAAAGAATGAGAAAATTGGAAACTATACTTCAATGGATCCAGTTCAGACAAGTGTAGCCATTTTAGCAGTTAACACATGGGGAGCACATGCCCTTTGTAGACTTAAAATGAATGAAAGGGTCTGACTGTGGAGAGCAGTGCTGAGTTATAACACCTGGGAGAGTAAACACAGCTTCTACTGATGTTGCATTTTGGCAAACAGGTGGGGAAAACTTTCCATTGAGCCTTTTGCAGGCAGAATCTTACACCTGCAGTGAAGTCAGTGCCCAAGCAATACCATTACATTGGCTGTAATCCCATCTCTGTAATAGCTGAATCATGAACTTTTAAAGACCATATATGAAGTGGGCAAAATTGTAATTTTATCATGTACTTCCTTTTAAGAGTGCAGCCTGAGGCTACTAACTTGATGTTTCATAATTATTTCAAACAACTTAATGCAAGGCCACTATGTACCTGCTGGGAATCTTAAGCATCCTTTTTATGAATGTACTGTTCAGTGGGGCAAATCTTGACATTTGCAGGAAATAATTGGCAGGGCTGGAATCTGGAAAGTGTGATATTGTAATTGTCCCTCAGCAATGGTGCTTTACTCTGTCCTCTACTCGTGTACGTTAAAGATCCTAGCGAGAACTCACATTCTCAGAAATACATCTACTGTTGTTTTTAACACTTTCAAAACAAACCAAACCACACAATGCTGTATGGTGTGGCTATGTCATTGTCTCAGAGTGTGCTGGTGGCAAGGCATGTTCCAGTTTTCATTCATGTATTGGGTCTTTTGCATTAACCATTGTTTGTAGGAGAATTCTGACTGAAAAGCTTTTCATACTGTATGGGATTTATGCTCCTTTATCCTGCTGGTACAGACTCTCCTTGTAAGTTCTCCACGTAGCTGGAATTCACACTGTACCTAAAATATAGGAGCCCAAACAATCCGGAGTTGCTATGCACTAAATTTTCTGATGCCTTTAAATACCTTGATGCCTGTAGACATAGAAATGCTTTCCTATTTAAAAATGAAATTTAAAAATATATAGCTTTGGATACTAAAGCAGTTTTGTATTTGCCTTGTAAAAGCTTCAATACAAGGGTCTTAATTTTATTTTAGCTTGTGTGATAACGTAGATAAAGACTGTTAATCTTGTATAATTTTAGTGGTATAAAAAGCACATGATCTCTATTGGACTATGCAAATTTAATTAAACAACAGAACCCGACAACTGTTAATATTTTGTTGGCATCCACTTCCTTGTCCTTAAGTCCTGTCTTCTCCCTGAGTACTTTCCCCAAAAATTTTAATAACTTATATTATCCTGAAGGAAAGCCTTAATGATGAGGTAGCTTTTCTATAAGGAGGGTCAAAGATCAATGTTTAGGAAAAAAAAAAAAATAAAGGGGTAGCACATTAATCCAGGGGGACAGGGGTGAGTTCTGAAATTACCATAAATGGAATCTGAATTTCTGTAGTAAAACTTACCTGTTATCAGGGGAACTGCCACCCTTTTTAAACCAAAGAATGAAGAAATGGTTTTGTTCTGATACAAAGCTTTGAAACTCTATTTTTGATACTCATAATGGATGTCATTCCTTGAGGTTCGAAAATTGTTCAAATTGAAGTTTTATATTTAAAAATGTGGGACAATAAAGATTAAGTTCTAGATGTTTACAGAGCCTTGTATTGTAATTTCATGTACATTTTGTATTTTAAACATTTTTGTAAGTTATGATTGCAGTGCTACTTGCAGAAATAAAGGGAAAAACTTGCATTTAGGCTCTTAAATCATAGTGTTCAAATAAATAAAAATAATGCAAATACGTTGTCATTTATTTGAAATGCAGACCCAGACACAGTGGGATGAAACTCCATTTGTGATGCAGTGGTAACCAGCTGTGCCATGCTGGGACAAAGGACATGAGGGACATTGGAAGAGGGGTGATTTTGAACAATCTGATAGAGAGTTTGGGGCTCAGATTAGAGCCAGCAACAGTGAACCTCCACCTATGTGAGAAGTGATAAGCAGTGCTGGCAGAGTATCAGCCTGCACAATACTGCTGCTTCCCTATTTGCAACTGTCGTTGTTTCAATTAGACAATCACAAGATTATTTTGAAAGATTTTTCCAGAAATTATTATTCAAGGGAGTTCATCATAAACAGTAATTTCCGTTCCTGAAAGGATATTATCATAGGCAAGATGCAGTTAAACTGCAGTTAAATGCAGTTTCTGAAATAAATGTGAAATTCCAACAAAGCTTAAATTATTTGCCAAATCCTGTCTGGTCTGTACTGAGGGAAGCCCTTGTGGGTACAGTCAGGCCTTACACTGTGTATCTCATCTCAGTGATCTTGGTGCTACTGAAGAGGTTTTTATCTCCCTTGCAGTTTCCTACGGGGCCCTTTTCTTACCCATGGAATCCCAGTGAGGTGTGGGACTGTTCCAAACCGAGCACGGAAACAAAATCTCCGGCCTTTGGCTCCCGTGCTCACCTGCCGGGAGAGAGCAGGAGCAGGAGCAGGGGCGCAGGATCACGGCTCGCGTTGCCAGGAACAGCACGGCCAGGCTGGGATTAGCCTCCCTCCGAGCGCGTGTCCCGGCCCATTACCTTCAGCGCTGCACTTAGCTATAAATACACCAGAAAGGGGATGCTCGAGTGCCACCAACCGAATGCACGGTAAATATAGCCGAGGTTTAGTAAAAATAGCCCCGGCAGTTTGAAAGCTGTTCACATGTTCTGTAGGGTGATTACCCAGGGTATAATTAGCACACACCGACACCAGCACTAAGCCATTGACTGCGTCTCCTTTGCCGTCAATTCAAGCCGCCTTTCAGACGCAATTGGGCTGGAGGCTGCTTCGCTCGGGCTGATGGGGCGGGACAGGAGAGGATCTGCAGTCACGCCAGGACGGGTGGAGCTCAGCGCTGACACAAGCGCGGCTCTTGTTGCAGAGACGAGGCTTTATTCCCGGCAGGGTGAAAACGTCACTTCTACCTTGCAAAACACTGGTTTGGTGTTTCAGGTAATCAGAGAAAAGGAATGTCCTGTCAAAGTCAGTTCCTTTAGAAGAGGAACCAGACGTTAGTTCACTTAGGGCCCAAACCCAAAGGAAATGCTGGCAGAAATCAAGGCCTTTTAATTCTCATCTTGTAGCCAGTAATTCCTTACAATATTCCACAGCATTTCTTGTGCTGTGTTCTTCCTGCTGCTTGTTTCTGGAACTCTCTCTCTCCCTGCCTAACTCAAAATACCACTGTGTCTTCTGAATCCACCATGTGCTCCACTGGAGTGAATAAGGTGAGGGTTGAGCTGTTTTCTCCCTTCCTTTCTTCTTTGCCCCTTGGCTTCAATTAATTTACAATAACAGTATTCAGGAACTAGCCACTGCTGTAGTGAGTGAAGGCCATGAAGAAGGCCATGAAAAAGAAAAAAGGATTTTCAATATATTTAAATTACTGCATAGTTTTGCATACAAACTTCACTGGTAAAGGAAGTTAACACGGAATTTTATTCTGCCTGGTAAAAGGACATTTTTTATCAATCAGTTATTCTTAACAAACAGAAAGCATTGTCATTGCAGAGATCCTCTAAGAAATTATTTTACAATAACCTACTGTTACTTTTGTTAACATCTGCTACATATGCAAAAGAAAACAGAAGAAAAAAACCAGACTAAGATACAGAATCAATAGAAAAGGAATATTTACTTTGCAAAAAACTTGAATGTTCCATAGATCTTGTTTTTGAAGAGATTGATCCACTAGAAAAGTCAGCTATACAAGTTCTCAAGCTGCAAATGTAAAGTTTTCATATCATTTGTGGTTTTATTACATGGAACTGAAAAATAAATACTTACCTCTTCCTTCCTGTTATTGCTCTGACACCTGCTGGTAAGAGCTGGAAGAATGTTTGTAGTCTGTGCTTGTTCCTTTCTGTAATTTTTGACCAAAGAAAAGTGATGCAGCTAAAAAGGACTTGATATGAAAATATTGCTTGGGAATGCAGTGCTGGATAATCAGTGTATCATATGAAGTAAGCTGGAGGAAAAAGGGAACAACTACTCTTTCCAGTTCTTGTGACAGTGGAATGACTGTCACAAATATATCAGTCATAAATGACTGATGACTTAGAAAGGTCCTTCTTGTAATAAAAGCAGGAGAGACAAGGAAGCAGCGTGTGGAAAATCCTGACTGTTGGGAAGGCAAATACTTTCTAGAAAACAGGCAATTATAAAAACAATAACCACCCTACACATTAACAACTGCAGCATCTCTCAATAAACACCTCCACACATTAATGACTGCAGATTCTGGAATCAAAGACTGAAGTTCCTCAGCCCAGCTTCTCCACATGCCTGAGGTTCTGGCTGTAACACCAACATCAAGGATCTAGGCTGGCATAGAGCATCTTTTAGGGCAAGGCATGACAGGTCAGGTTTGCCTTCCTAAATTTGCTACAGCTTGGTAGAAAAGGTGTGATGGGTTCCTCTCTGCCAAGGAGGCACAACTACTTCAACAAACACACAGCACACAATAGCTGAGTGTTGTCCTACATGCATCATAATTTTTTTCTCACAGCAATAAAAGGATCTGTTTGTAAATATCCCAAGAACTCTCTGGTGTATCCACCAGCCAAGTCATTCTTGCAGTGTGTTGGAAAAGGACAAGACAAACTTCTAGCAGTCAGTATGTCAGTGCTTTCAAGTAGGAAATTCTCTAAGTATGATGCAAGAACAGATTTTTCCAGTCTTCCGTCATTTGAAGAAGTGCCTCCAGAGCTGCTGCATAGCCTGTCCAAAGCACTGGTTTTCTATGATTTAATTAATTAAGGTTTACTTTCAAGGTTTGCCATTTTAAGAATCGCATCATAAAGGTGGAACAACCATTTACAGGTCAGAAACAGCTGCAGTTGCCAGATGTGCAGATTTCCACTTTGACTGCCATTGGTTCAACTTTACCCTGTGTGTTTTCTAGGCCGGGTCTCCATGTGGAAAGGTTGCTCATAGGACATTAATCCTCACACCTGCCTGTCACAGCAGCTCCTGCTGCAATTGTTTCTGTCTCTAGGTGCACTAATCAGCACACACTGTTTTGCCAGTACATGCACTTCTGCATTTCCATGCCACCATTTCTTCCCTTACCAGGAATAAAAATTGGTTAATAAACTCTTCAACAGAAAGCAAGTAAGAGAGGTCAAGGATAACTTTATTCAAGTAACAGCAAATACCACCCTGTGACATTTGCCTGGCTGTAGTCACAGTAGCTGGAGGAGGAGTATAAGCCATCAAGCCAATAGGACAAATAAGGCAATACTGAAACTGAATTAAGTGCTACTATGGGATTATTTTTTTTTCTAAGGATATGAAAAAAGAAGCTATGCCAAGAATGTCATCATTGCCATCTGACCTCACCACTGACAGAAGTTCTAATGGAAAAGCTGCACAAACAATGGAGGATAACAAGCAATCCAATACTGGCCAAATCCTGGGCTGAATGACATCGTGGCTTGGAGAGGCACAGCCATACATTTTGTGGCTGTCAGCAGAGTTTGCTGAGAGACTCAAATGCTGCTTGCCCAAGCCTAAACCCTTTGGAACTAATCCAGCTGCTAAAATGACACTGGAGACCAATAAGGTTTCCTTAGCTAGAAAGAGGAATACAAAACATACAAAAAACAGAGAAAAGGGGGAAAAGAAAAAAGAGAAAATATTTTGGTTACCGAGCAGGTCTGTCTCCAATTACAGGCCTCCACTCCCGCAAAAGGCTGACCTCAACTACTTCATAGCAGAAAGCAGGAAAATCTCCCACAAAGTTCTTCTTAGATATACTTTATAGATAGCAGTAAAGCTGCAAAAATAATTTTTTAGATAAGCAACAGTTAACCATATCACTGGCTAAGCAGGGCATGTTCTGATGTAAATTGTTCCATTTTTCTGTGCCATTTGTGCCCTCCTGCCCAGACCACCTCCCCACAGAGACTCTGCCTTCATGACTTTATATAATTTTCACATATAGTACACTAAGCTCAGTATTTTTTCCAACAGCACACAAACTCTTTGCAGGTCAAACACCACCTGGACCAGATGAGTAAAATGGAATCCTATCACTTATGACAAAAAAATCATTTCTGTTTGGTTGAAAGGGCATGGCCTAAAACCAGAACTATTCTGAGTGACATTAAATATTATATTTAAACAGTGACTCAGTCTTTCATAATCAAAGTAGAAAAATTTAGAAAGCAATTGAATGTTGTCTTTACACTCAGCTTGTAAGATAGCTTTCAAGCTACCTGGTGTTTCTTTCATTCAAAATACACTCAGGTGGCTTCACTGAAGGCCGTTTTGCAGACAGTAGAGATGTGCTGAAGATGGGCCCAGCAAGCAGAATCAGCACTGGCTCCATGCAACATAAAATATCCTCAGGGGTGGACGTAACAAAAAAGAAATCACATTACTGAGATTCAAGGAGCTCAGTTGTTCAGCTGTTCTGAAAATATCCCCCAAGCTCTCAAATTTGTTTAAACAAGTGTAAAATGTGTTTAAACCTTCATTCGGTGTTACTGGAACTCCCTCAGTCATATAGATACCATCAGGATCCTGCTCTCAACAGCAAAAAGATTTTTAGGATTACTGTTTTTTTTTAAAAAAGAAGGCAAATTGCAGCTTGGGGGTGGGACCAGGGATGTTATAATGTTTAATTCACATAGAGAGCCTATGCAGTTCTAATTCCCCGCAAGAAAAGTCAGGGTAAGAAAAAAGCTGACACAGGACAGTTCTCTGGGGTCTCTTTTTCTGGCAAACAATGTGTGGGTGCTCACAAAACATACACCTGAATCCAGGTTAGACTTTGTGAGCTCCCTAAAGGTACAGATATTTTGGCTTAAAGCGAGAAGTTAATGTTAAAGCAGTTTTAGCTTTCTATTTGTAACTGAAAAGGAGGTTTAAAATCACAGCAGTTTGAATTATTTCTCTCAATTTGTGTATTTTGACTCACTTTAGTCTCAGTAGGACTCCCACAAAACAAACAAAAGCATGCAGGAATAGGAGATGAAATCTCACATGCAGAAAGGTTGGTTCAGTGCAGGCAGACCAAAGCTGTTTCCCTCAGTGACCTTTCTGCATGTGAGATTTCATTGAGGCAAAACACCTAAGCAACTTAGTAAAATGCTTAATGGCTGGAGACGTTTACATACATATGGAAGGGAAACAGCCTTTACTGTAACTAAAAGGGTGGCCCAACTCTTCTAGTCAAGAAAAGAGGAGGATCTGAAAGAAGGGGGGTATCAGGTGAGATTAAACCTGGATAAATCTTCTAGAAGACTTGAAAGGGAATAATGGCTGTAACTAAAGATACCCCACCAAAAATGTGGAAGACACAAAGGCTAAACCCTTTTGTAAGGTTATCAGAAGGGGAAAGAGCAAAACTGATTACTGCACAAAGAGAGAGCTTTCTCACACAGTATAAATGCAAGTAGACTAAGCATGACATTGGTTGTTTATCTGTTTCTACTCATCTAAGTTTTTTAAAAAACAGAACAACAACTAACCTGATTGGTCTGAGCATTATGATTAAACACAGATTCACAATCTAAATCACACTTAACTCATGCTAATTAAAGTAATCTGGGTAACTGCAAGGCATTCCTTATCCTCACACATGGTGAATGTAAAAACTGAGACCTCAGGATATTTTAGCAAGTGACCCAGCCACCCAGGACTTCTTCCACTCAATTGAAATACCAACAGAGCATGTTGCCCATTCAAAAGGCACAGCTCCAGGAAGAGTTGCAGAACATGTGCCAGAGAAGTACAAATAATTCCTAGTACCTGTTGGCCATACTGGAGGCTCCCTACTGGGCATTCAGGTTTTGAAAATACACTAGAACTGCAAGGCTCACATGGGGCAGAACATCACAGCACTGAACAACCTTGGTAAAATAAACAGATATCTTAGGATACTAATAATTCACTATCAATGTATCATAGACAATTTGTGCTACAATTTTGTTTTAACCCGCTTTCTGTCATGAGGTACTTCAAATAAATGCCAAAAAAAATTGTGTTAGTCATCAAGAAGACAGCCTTCACTCAGCTGGAATGCAGCAGGTGTTTTATATTTATAATAAAAGGTCAAGATTTAAGAAATATCATGGTCGGCTGAAATAAAGGTGAGTTTCAAGCAGGTATTATGTAATTACCTGGGGTTGTGCAGGCTACTAAGGTAAATGTTTTCTTAAGCAATTGTCATTTGAATTCCGAGTTATTTTCCACTATGTCCCACTGAGATAACATAAAATCTCTGTTAAGTACTGTGATCTCCAGTTCCCAGAACTCAATATATGTTTTGGTTGACATTTCAGGTCACATATAGAAAGCATTTTAGAGTCTTATTGGTTACAAAGTGCACCTTTTGCAAACATATTGATCAGGAGCTATTCCATCACTGATCTTTCCCGTAACTCAAACTTTCAACAATTCACAGCTTTATCAGCAACTTCCCTCCCTACTCCCAGAAAAATTCACCATCTAAAGTCAGCCCGAAACCAAAGAAACTTTAAGCTGCATTGGTTCTTTCCCCCTCCGTGCTACTTAATGAGTCCATATCAGATTCCACTTGCAAGAAGAGTGGAACCAGTTCCCAGTTAAGATCAGGCGGGTTTGGGTGGTGCACTCACACCCAGCCCCCGGCCCTCCCTGTACTCCCAGAGGAAGAAAACCTGGGGAGGGGCCAGACAGAGCTGTTCAGGGGCTTTTATTATCTGCCACTCACATCTGCAGTGGCAGCAATGCCTCGTGCCAGCTCTTGGTTAGAGAGTATTATCTCACTCCATTCTGTTCCTATTATTTCATATTTAAAGTCCTCTTACTCAGCTCCAAAATTCTGCTGTTATGAAAAGATATTTGGGTTCACCTAATGCCTTATTTATGCCCCAATGTCATATTCACTTAACTAACAGAGGGTGGTTGATGAACCCTAGAAATTTTTAACACAGACTTCTAGTTTTATTAATTCAAAAGTAATGAATAATTTATATATAAACAATTAATCTGATGTCCCTCTCTTGTTCTGACAGCAGTAGAGAAGCATCCAAACCACATGAAACAATTGCTTCCAACACCAGCCATGCACTCCTGCCCAGGAAGTCTCCCATCTGCCCCTGCCACTAAAAGTACTACCTGAAAGGCAGTATTGCACAGCTGGTGGTTTCCACAAAACAGATGAAAACTAAAGAAAAGTACACATGAAGGTATATTTAAGAAAGGCAGCATTAATTCTTACAGAGCAGATTCCTGGTATCCCACACTGGATGTCTCAAAAAAATGAAGTGAGAAGAATCAAAACAAATCAACACTCAAAAAGACTTATTTTCTAAAAAATAGTGCAGAACTTTGCACAGAAAAATCTCCTTTGTAAGAAAGAAGAAACCTGGCAAAAGAGGCTGGATTCAGAGGTGTGGCCAGGTAGGACTGATGATTCAGTGAAGGCTTCCAGGCAGAGGAGCCATTTTGCAAATTAAAAAACGTGTCCTTCAGAGAAAAGGTGTTCCTGTTATAGTAGGGTTAAGAGGAAATCTTTGTTGTTTGCTCAGTGTTGGGAACATTTAAATTATTTTCTCTTTTTTGTCTGCATAATTAAGGCTGGCCTTGGTTGGCCTTCCAGCAACAACTGCAGTCACTCCAGTGGCTTCACACAGCTGGAGCAATGTTTACAAGGGTTGCAGAGCCGAGCTGTTCTCAGAACAGGCTGGGTGGGCTGGGAACAGGAGGCACAGAGTGTGCTCACCCCGCACAGCAGAGCCCTCTGTTCACCGGCATCCGCAGCGCGCTCCCAGCTCCCGTTAAAAGCCAAACCATCCACCTCACTTTGTCAGGCACCCCTCGGTACTTCCTATAAATGCCTTCCCATCGGCCTGTCCTCCCAGAAATGTCCATTAAATTACTTTTACAGAGTGCAGAAAGGATTATTTATAAAGCTCCACATTAGCAATCTTTTAGGGAACGCTGCAGTAAGAGAAACGTAAAGGCATTTTTGAAAGAGCAGAATGCTTTCCCATCATGAAGCATTATCAAGAGAACATTATCTTTAATACTTTAATAGACTTGAGACAAAATGCTGTACGTGTGGTTTGATTATTGGTCTGAACTGAACTGCATTTACTGTGTTCACAAAAATTGCTTTAAAAAAACTTTCTTTGTGCCTCAGAGTGAAAAATTTATGGGGGGGGGGGGGAGTTAAAAAAAAAATCACAAGTTGCTGATCTTATTCACTGTTGAGATACAATGTGGAAAACAAAGATAATTTTAGACTAAATATTAACATCATGCTTCAAATGTACTCAAATGTAGCCAAAACCAGATGAGCTCATTCCACAAACAAAATCTATGCTTGGGGCAGATCAGAGCAAACCTGGGCTGTTGCTCTGGGCAGATTGCTAACCCAGCCTGTGTGTGCAGGCCATGCTGGGAGAGGTTCAAGAGAACTCTACAGCAGATACCCCCCCATGCAGAGCTTACACAGAGCCCACCCCACTGAACAGGGCATTCTGGAGAGGGAATGAATACACAAAAATCAGACCAGTGTGAGACCCTTCAGTGTGGAGCACAGCCTAGGCCATGCCACAAAGGTGTTCTGGGAGCACGACCTGGGCAGCTGCTCATGAGCATCATAAGGCAGGACAAAAGCTTTCCTGTCACACTTATGTTATGATGTCATCCTTACTATAAATTGCCACTTTCATTTTCATATCTAAAAACCCCAAAACAAGCCTGCCACGCTTTACTGCTGTTGGCACTACAGAGCCACCACAGTGACAAGTACTAGTTTGGGTTGCTTTCCATATTACTGATGGTTATCTGTTTATAAACCTCACCATTGGTGGAGAAGTGAGGTTGAGATCTTAGGTTTTGTTTGCCATTCCTGAAAAACATCAATCAGGTTTGAAGTCATTGAAGGGCAGAAAGCAGGAAATGCCTTTATGTAATTCCTAAAGCACAAGAGCAGAACCCCTTTAAGAGAGAAGAGAGGGTCACTGGTATTCTCTCAACATCTCCCAGTGAGGGGAATTGTCACAGCAGCTACCATTCTGCACAGCTGCTGCCTCACACCATCTAAACAGGGATCTGCAAAGCACTGCGTGTTCCAGAGGTACTCACAAAGAAAGGCACTGAAAAACTCATCTCTTGGGTTTCAGGGTTCCTCTGCTGATTTGGAGATCACACAATGGAGTGTTTTTAACACGAAAATTAAAAAAAACACCCTATGGTTTATGTGGGTAAAAAATAAAAATGAATTATAAACCACAGGATCTTATTTTTCCTGGGTACACTGAACAATAGAAAAAACTATTCAAGTGGGGGTGGGGATGGCAGTGGTTTTGAGCATTCAGGAAAAAATGCAAGTCCTCTTACACAAAGAGTTTCTGGAGTTCAATTTTCAGTGGCATAGTCTGCTAAAGAGCAACCATTTTTTCCCTGTATACTTCATAATTTTTTTTATCTGAAGAAAATATGAAACTGAATATTTCTGAAATCAACAACAATACATGGGAATGAGAAGAATTTCTGAAGAGAGACGATGTGCTTGCTAAACAGAATTCAAAAGTTGCTCTAATTCTGTAATAGTTCTTCTGAAGGATTTCTGACTCAAATTCCAGAGTTAAGAATTCAAGGGCTTCAAGAGCCAGGTGTGTCTGCTTCATTATTATCTCCATAATTATTCCTCAAAGTTACTGTTTACAGTGACATCCACACAAATACTGCATGTTCCCCCTTACTAAACCTTGTTTAAAGCTATAAAAATTGAGGCGCTGGCTTAAGAAAAACTATTCCTTGGCTCTTCCTTCTGATTTCAAATCCAATTTCCTATTCCATATCTGAAGGCTAAACATCATTTATGCTCAATGACAGACATGCAATGAACAGACTGCAATTGTATCCAGCAACCCCTTCTTTCCCCCACTTTGGTTTATCCTAATAGTCTCAAAAAATTCTATAACATTTAATCAGTTGTGAATACAGTTCATGAGAGCAGCAACATGAGCAGAGCTGTGCTGGGAGCTGCATTCCTGCTTGCCCGATGGAGCTGCACTCAGCTGAGCCTGTGCTGCTGGCAGTTCTGGACCTGCCCAGCTCAGAGCTGCTTTAGTTCAATCCACAACACACTTTGACTGATTTTTGTGCTTGTGGCTTCCCAGAGCTGCCCCAGGAGCAGTCTGCCAGCAGTGCTGTCCTTTGGCACCGGGCTCATGCCAGCCTGCAGGCAGTGTGGGCTGATGCTGCCTCCTCAGCACGTTTGCAACCTGCTTTTCCTGTTCAGAACAGGTCAGAAAATCATCCCACCTCCTAAACCATTACAAGAGTCATTATCTTGATCATTGCAAACCCTCTGGAAGCTATGAGGTCCAATGCTGAACTTGCTCTGCAGCTGGAAGATCTCCAGGCTGTGCAGTGAGTTCCCACACTGCAGCAGCACGGTGCTGTCTTGCCAGAGGAGCTGGGTCTGAAAGGGAACCACTGGTGGAAGCTGGTGCCAGTGAATAGAATAAAAAAAAAAGAAACAAACAACCCACAAACCCAAAATATTGCCTTCACTGCATTCACAGTCTCCCCTGCTGTTAGCACATTCTCTGGGATGTATTATCAGTGTCTAGGTCCATGACCTTACCATTTTCTTTCTTCCCCAAATTATGTCCAAAAGTCCCCATAACCTGAAAATTTGGAATCCTGTCTTTTCTGGGGGCTTACTTTTTACAAGGTAAGATAAGGTCACTTTAAATAAAACCACTGGCATGCTGTTACCAGTCACCAATATCTTTTAGCTGAACAAAAATATTGATTTTACAGACAAGCAGAAGCCACATTTCATTGAAAATATGGAGCCTGCCATCCTTATAGGCCTTGTCCTCCTCACAAGCAAGAGAAAGGGTCTATTACTGCCATGAGCACTACCAGGTATTACCCCAGCTCTAGGACATATCTCTTCATGGCCTGCAGATCATCATCCAACCTGTGCTCCAGATCCCATCAGGAATATGATGTACCTGACTTTTGATAAAACATTTTAGAATAATTTAAATGGTAAATACCACACACACAAAATACATAGCATTGTAAGCAATCTGACAGTTATATTCTCAGGCATAGATTTCTTGTCAGTAAAAACTAAGCAAAATTGATTGGTTTTCTAAGTTTTTGCATTGCTTTTCAAAAAACAAAACCAAACCAAAACAACCAACCGACCAAACCCATCCCAGAGCAAAACAAAACCCAAAAAGTCCTGACCTTTTCAAGGACATTTTAATTTAATGCTATTGCTACAATTAATATTCAGTGTAGCTTGTGTGGATTTTCACAGTAAAGTTCACAATTGCACAAGGACTGCATTTCATCAAACAAAAGAAAGGCACACCTAATCCAATGGGAATGAGTCCCATATTTTCAGGGCATGTTTAACCAAGAATTCCTTGGACTAAGTCGTAGTGACAAATGTTACACTCCAGATAAGGCTCAGACTGTCCTTTCCTCACTTTAACCTCTCATGCCCTGACCAGGGAGGAGGAAGGACCTGTTCCTTGCCATCCTTTGCACCGTGCAGTTCCACCACACCTTTGCATTTCTCCCACAGAACTTTGTGTGCTTCCCATCCCTACTGAAAGCAGTCCCAGAGAGATCCCCAGCACTGAATTAGTTCAGAAAACAGTAGGAAAAGATCTTCCTCTTCCTGACAAACCCAGAAGCTTTTATTCAATGCAGCAAAGACAGCTAAATTCTAATGCTATTCCTTTGCACACAACAGATTTTTCCAACAAAAAACCACCCACTTTTTTGGAGCTTTTCACAGAAAAGTCCAGTAAGACTCCCTCTCCCCAAAATACATGATTGTTCCTCTCCTCGATTATTCTGCTGTTTCCTTCCACTTCTCACCTATTCTTGTGGATAGTAATAAGAAGAAATAGAACAATATTTTCTTCATTTTGCTCTTGCATAATTTTAAGTATGCAAAAAAATTTATTTAAAATGTACCCAGAGTAAAGATTTTGAATATTTTTGCACATGAATACAAAAGTTATGTTTGCATGAAATTCGAACATCTCAAGTTATTTTAGAAGGGAATATACACACACAAGTGATCTGTGCCAGTAGCACATTAACTTTTCCCGTACCTCCAGCAAGCAGAAGATAAAGTGCTGATAACAAGGAATGATTAAAACCAAATAGCAACAACAAAAAACCCTTTCAAAAGTTACAGTGCTGTAACAGCCAAGCTGGAAGGTAGGGACCAGTACAGGACATTGGTATAAACCAGAACAATTGCACCTTCATCTGGTCTGTTGTAAAAGCTGCTTTCCCAAATGAAACACAACATGTTCTTCTTTTCACTTATTGATCAACAAGAGAAGAATGTCCTAGAAGGTCTAGGAGCAGTAGAAGGCCCTGTTTAATGTGCCCAGACTTCAAAGCAACAGAAATTTACAAAGACGAGAAAGAGAGAGAGTGGTGAGAGAGTTTGTTCCTTTTCCTAAATAGTGGAACTACTGATATACAACCCCCCACACTCCCCTCTTTTCAATTTCTCATGAAAAAGTAGGCAGTCCCAAAAGGTGGCAAGTGCTGGAGCAACTCAAGATCTAATACTAAACATTAAAAACTTCTCCCCATTTTTACGCTTCTTTCTATAGGATCTGCACTCTACAGTGTGAGTGAATATCTCACGGGATCCTCCACGAGGAGAATTTCCAAAGACTCTCAGCTTATGGTGCTGGACACAACCGAAGGGAATGCCCTGAGAGACGAGGATTAAAACCAACAAGAACATCAAACTCTCCCTGCCAGCAGCAGTTTTACAGCAGCGAGGAGCCGAGCGAACATCCTGAGGCAGCCCCAGCTCTGTGAGGGAGCCCTGGCAGCAGCGGGGCCATTTCACCCCGCGGGCTCCGGGAGCAGCCGAACCCTCAGCGGAGCAAAGCCAGGGCCCGGCTCTGCCAGCCGGGAGCCGCCGCCACCAGAGGCTGCTCCGGCTGCAATCCTGCTTGTTACTGCACCATTTAATCGGTTGTAAAGCCTTAACATTATGATGCTGATCTGGGGTTTTCTTTCTTAAAGCCAGAAGACTAAAGAGTCATTTTTCTTTCATTTTTGGTATGTTGGTGTTAGGTCAAACACCCAGTATATTTATATCGGGGTGACACTTAAAGCACTTCTTTTGTCCAATCATTGCCACTGGATTTCTAGCAATCATTTTATGGATTTGTTTTTGTAGAGTAGTTTTTAAAAGTTATGGTTTTTTTCCCGACTGAATGCAGTCGGATGTGATTTTCACAATTTGAAATCAGTTGGTACGTTTCAAAGCAGCCACATCGAATATCAATGAACTCGTACAAAACATTTAGAATAGAAAAACAAGGACAAATTTGAAAAAAAAGAAAAGAAGAAGAAAAAAAAAAAAAACGAAACAACAACACAACCAAATTAAGTCAACAATTTTATGAGCAGCAAAATGACCTCGACTTTAAGGCTAACAGACCCCAGAGCATTCCCGGACACTGGAGCTCCGGCTGCAGTTGCTGACAGGGAACTCCAGGCTCCAAAGCAGCTGTTTCAAGCCCTTCCTTGCGAACCCTGGTGGAAAGGGGACATCTACTGGCAGCAAAAGATATTCTCCCAAAGACACCGCTAACATTAAATCGCCAAAATTGGAGCCGTACCTAAGTAATGTAATACAGAAGGGAAGGCATTTTATTTAAACTCAGCTTTATGTTATCAGTAAGCACACAGAAAGCCACAAAAAACAGCTGTTTTTAAAAAATCATGTATTTAAAGCAAAACGATTATAATAACATAGCAATAAAATAAATGGCAATTAGCAAGTCTAAATTAACGTGCAGTCATCTTTATTTGAATATTTGCATTTCAGCTGCATATCCAGCTAAATAACACAGGAGCCCTCACCTGTTCTTTTTTCAAGAACAGCTTTATAACAAGTAGATATAAAAAGGCAAAATTTTAAACTGACTACAGGCAAACCTTGGCACATCAGGAATTTTCTGCTTTAGAATTTTTCAAGTTTTCCTTAGGTGCAATCAGCTTTTATAAGACACTTCTAGCAATAGACTCAAAATATTATAACAGGTTTTGTCAAATAGAATTCTATATAAGACAGGACCCAGGAGGTCAAACTGACAGCCTTCATCAGCAGTTCATTTTAACTGACTGAAATAGAACAAATACTATTTCAGAAATGAAGGTGCTGAAAAGCTTTTATTCTTTAAAAAAAATTAGGAATTGAATTTCACTACTAAAGTATTTGTTGAAAATATCTCAGTTCACATAAACAAACAAAACTTATAAGCCTGTCTTGGGCAAGCCCGCTCTGCAAATGAAGAAATCCCAAGAAGAAACACCTGATCTGGATGCACAGCTGCAACTATTGAAATAGAAAACGACCATTTCAAACTCTTCAGTCTCACCTCCAACAAAAATAATGAGCTTTCTTCTCTCTAAGTTGGGCAGGAACATCCCATGGGATAGGCCAACACAGAAATCATCTCCAGGTAAAATTATCAGTCTCAAGAGAGTGGGAGCAGAAATGACTAAAGGAATCCTCTCCAAACCAGCACTATCAGAAGTGTGAAATTAGGAGAAGAAAATCAACCAATGGTGATTCTGTTCTGCAGTTACACAACGTGGCAGCACAAATGCAGGTGAAGGAGTTTGCTGATTGCAAGCAAAGAAGCAGCTTCTTTTTGAAAATCAAGTTTTGTGGCTGAATGTGAGGACCCTTTCTTTAACAGCAGTAAAAGTCAAATCAGAGTTCTTTACCAAACTTCACTTCTTCTTTGGTGAAACAGTTAAAGCTTAATGCTTTGTTTGTTATTCTGTTAAGCTACATGCATTTAAAGACAGCAACTCCTCTAATACAACACAGCATAGTCTAAAACTTCAGTTACAAAGAGTAAATGCATTCATCAAAAACCAAAGAACACTTAGGCCTTACCCCAAGCTGCCAGCCTTCTGCAGTGATGGAAGCCATCATCCAAACACGTGTGGTGCAAGTATTTATCTGCCATTTGTGAAGGAGTGCCCTTGGACTTGAAGCTGATGGACTCACCACCTATAAAGCGTCTGCAGCAAAATCCCAGGTGAGCAGCGCCTGAGGTGAAGCTGAGGGCTCAGCGGAGCTGCCACGAGTTCGCTGCCTCACCCGAGGGCCCGGCGCAGCCCCCGGGGCCGAGGCACAAACCCTGCGGGCAGCCCTGGCCGGGCTCGGTGCCGGAAAGCTTCAAACGCCGGCTGCCGGCCCAGCCCGGCCCCTCCGGCCCTGGAGCCGAACCCGGGAGAACCGGCCCGCTCTGGCTGGCTTTTACAGAGCCAAGGAGCAGCACGAGAGGCGGCCGGCGGAGTCTGATGCCTTCGGCCGCGGGGGCCTGGCGGGGACCGTCCCCTCACGGCATCAGCCCCGGGCAGAGCGCGGTGCCCACAGCGCCGAGGGCGCGAGTTCGATCCCCGGGTGGGCCATTCACGCTGCGGTTGGATTTGATGGTCCTTGCGGGTCCTTCCTGACTCGGAGTATTCTGTGATCCTGATGGATTCCTGCCCCAGCCACCGCCCTCGGCCAGAAGCACTTCGTTTTTTAACGTTCCCCTTATTTTTTTTCTCTTTTATTCTTTTTTTTTAGACAATACTACATTTTTCAATATGAGCAAGAAAGTCAAAGTTCAGAGGAAGAGCATCCTCAGGTCTGGTCTCTTGTCAGATCCCCACCTGGAGGGCTCTGGTCTACCCAAAATGCTGCCACTGCCCTTGCAGTCATTTTACACCAGTAATGCTAAAAATTATACACTGGTCCCATGTCCCATGCATTAGGTCTCACACACAAAATCACACAGCCTGAAACATCCCGAAGTTCACTTTCTACAACTGGTTTCCACCATCTCACTCTAAGCAGGGAATAAAACAGCAGTGGGTGATAGGTAGGTACAGATTCTGCTCATGGCAGAGCCTGTTTGCAGTTTGTGACTTGGGCATGGGACTGCACTCCAGAGCAGAACTGTGATCGTTTCCAGCTAAGCCACAAAGGCATTAAACGAGCAGGGAGAGTGTTCACATCTAAATCACGGCTGATGTGACTGAGGTTCTCCATTCCAGCCCTGCCTCAGCTTGCCAAGGAAGCAGAAAACCACAAGTTCCATATGGATTTTCTAAGAGGAAAAAGGAGAATGTTTCAACAGTCTGCAAAGCCATGACCGGCTGGACCGTGGCAGACTAAGTGTGTGATAAATGGACTACATAGCTACCAATTTTTCCTCCAAGGCACAATGAGAATGCTAATTACCATTGTGCAATCCTTTATACTATTCAAATTAATTTAAAAGTAAGATTTTTGGTAGACTTCACCAAGATGAATATTAGAAATAGATTAATGAAAAATCTTCCCCTCCAGTTCCACCTGATTGTGCTGAAACTTAATTTGGGAGGTCTTGATGATGAAGTGGTATCTGGCAGGAGATGTGTCTGACTAGAGAGAAACAGACCTTCTTATCTCGGTATGATTTCCTCCCCTTTCTCCATTTTCAGTACAAAAAGGCTGACTGGCTCTTTCTAGACTTAAATGTAGCATTTTGGGTTGCACAGAAAAGTGAGTGACCCGTTAGGTCAATTAAATGCAAACACGAATGCAATTTCAAGTTCAATACTTTGTTTCCTCTGGCAACAGAAAGAGAACACTGAGCATGTAAACAGTTACATCATGTTGCCTAAAATGTGTTGCACTAGGAGAGAAACATGCATCCTACAGATTTCTGGCTTACTAGAACATGCAAAAAGACAAAAACAAAACAAAACACCCCCAACAAAACCAAACCCCAAAACAACAAAAAAACCCCACCACCACAACCCCAAAAAAACCAGAGATGTCACAAAGTACAAATGCTCATCTAAATCTAGGAGAAAAGTGTGTAAGGCTATTTATCAAAGACTGATGCTCTGTGAAAATACATTAAAGCAAAGCATAAGTTACTTTCAAAAGGCAATGCACATTGTAAGCATCTCTTTTATTGTAATATAAAGAAGCATACATCATTCAGTTCTTTAAAGTACAACTCAAATTGTACACTAACAAAAAAGATCAATTCAGACATCCATGAACATGTCAACAACAGAATTCATTACATTTTGCTCTGCTGGTATTGCACTTGGAATGATTTAGAAGTAAGGCACAGTAAAAACAAAGTCATTTAGTGCTTCTACAGCAGATGTCTTTTTTTAAACACATGCTACATGACGTAAAAGTACTTCTAGCTTATGTATATACACATAGGGGAAAAAGAAAAAAGCATGCACTAGAGAATTCAGATTTCAACATATCTTGCTGTTTCATAATATACAAATAAAGTAGTTTAAAGATGTAAACAAATTGCATGCACATAAACTAGAGCAAAATCTTTAATACAGTATCTGAAAGCTATTATGCTTAAATAAAAAAATATAACTTATTAGTACTCAGGTTTATGTGCCATTTTTTGTCCTGTAGAGATTAAAATTTTGGGGTTAGAGGCAGGGAGTTATGGGTGGGAAGAGAGGATTTTTGTGGTTTTGCTGTTGGTTTTATATTTTTTTGCTTTACACATTGGCAGCAGTACACTGGTAATAAGGTCAAATATGGCTTTTGCAAAGCAATGTCTAATGAAAACATGAAAAAGAACAATTGGTTCAGGATCCAGCTTCCTGATATTTTCCAGTCAAGAACAAAACAAAACAAAAATCAATATGATCTACACTTTGAACTGGGTAAGCCATGCATTCCAAAAGACCTTTCTAAAGACATTTAAACTCTACAAGAACGAGACACTTTGTCAAGTGTAAACTCTTAAAAACTAAACACAGAAGAATCCGAATGACTCAAGCATCGTTTTCCACTTCAAATGCTACTGAGTAAGTTTTGCCCCTGGCTGCAGTAGCTGAAGTGATACTGGACTGTCTTCAGAATTAACTGCATGCCAGGAGCAGCTTTGCTTCTTTTTACACAGGTATGTTAGAAATTAAGCAAATTAACTGCATAATTTTTGGTTTCACTTTATCTTTGGCATAGGAGACGCCATTTTTCAAATTAAAAAGGACATGCACCATGCTGCACTCCAACATGTTATGCTGAAAAGGCACATTTGTTGCTGCCTGGGTGGCAAGGGAAGACTTTTAATTTTGGAAAAGGCACGGTGTTGAGTGCAACATCCTTTCCTCATCCTCCAGAGTGTTCAGTTAGACCAGGTACAATTGTACACAGCAGCTGCCCAGGAGCTGTCCGTTTCTCTCAGCCACTGCTTGCTTAGCTAGATCCAGGCTTGGAAAAGTCACCAACGCCTCGCCACTGGGCTGGCCACTAAAGTTGTAAAGCATGAGGATGGAATCTGCTTGGAGCTGCAATGGTACAAAAAGACAAAAGAAAAAAAAATATTAAGAACAGAGACAACACCTGGAAATGCAGTTTTTAATCCTGGCGCATTTTTTAGTGCATCTGGCTCACTCCACTCCTGTGTCCAAGCTGAAAATATTCTGGATGTTAAGAATGGGAAGGAGAAGGAATCAAAGATTAAAGGAAATTCAGCTTTTGGCTTGACAAAGAGCAGCAGCTCTTATTCTGCTGGTGTGCTGAATATAGTGTTGTAGACATAATTCTGTGCAAAAGTTTTGCTAGAGAAGCAATTGAGATTAAAGGTTGATAAAAGGAGAGAGTTAGATGTTAATTGGAGGTGAATGAAGCAAGATAACCAGGCATGAATAATTCTTGTACTATGTGGATTACTGGCCAAGTGACAAAGACTATTAAGGCATGTCAATATTCACACACAAAGTTAAAAAACCCCAACACACATACAAAAAGTAAAAGAGCTGTATGAGTTCTCTATTCGGAGAATGAACTGAACTCGACACAGGTATACAGGGCAAGGAAGATTTTTCAGAAAAATTAAGTAAAATTTGGTGCAGTCCAACTGAATTAAATAAATATTTATTGTAATTTTAACAAGGATAAGAAAAAGCAGTAGACAAGATTATTTAGTCTTTTGAGTTGATTTGCTTTTGAGGGCATTTGCCCTCATAAAGTCTTAAAAGGCAGTTCCAAATTGCTGAGTTCAAAGCAGACATTACAGTCAGCCCTATTGTACCCCATTCGTTTTCCATAAGATGCAGGAAATTATTCCAAGCTAAGCTTGGAACTCCTGGTTGTTGGATAGAAATGAATCTTAGTGAAGTTTCAAAATGAGAGACTGAAGGATCAAAAGCTCAGCATACAAGGTTAGTTTCTTTGAAAAACAGTGTCAGACAAAGCAATGCTGGGAAACCAAACAGTTTTATGAACATTAATTCAAGTTAAGTTCATGTGACGTATGTTCTCTTGAGTTTATAAAAGGTTAAAATATTTAAGTATTTAATTTCTGTAGAACTTATGTGTGTCTGGTATACTACAAGAAATAGCAGACTTCTGTTATTACCAATAGCATTTCATTCATATATCATATGTCATCTTTACATTCAAACAGATGAAAATAAATCAAGTGCATGCCAGAGCTTCACTCACCGAAACACTGAGCAGGCAGTAAAAATATTCTTAAAATATAAGCAATAGCACACTTTAAAAACCAAAAGCATGCATAAAACAGTTAGTACAAACCTTCTATCATTTCTTCCCAGGGAACTAAAGTTAGTCAAGAAATAGCATGCAGAAAGAAATCAAAAAACAGATAAAAAACATCATCTCTAAAGCCCACTTCTAGTTTGGAAGCAATCTTGGTTTATTTCAGAGTAAACCTCTCTCAAAGAGAGAGCTGTACACAACTTGGGTTGAGCTGCAAATCTGAGCTAAACGATGCTCTGCTCTAAACCAGCTCTTTGCTGTTAATCCATATGGGATCAACTCATTTACCATCAGTCCAGAATAGAACTTTAATATTTCAGCTGAGGGTCAGCTGAAAACACACATGGAACACAGTCAGACCTCTGAGCACAGAGGAGAGCTTTAAAAACATAGTTTAAATAGCAGTATTGGTGCAATACCAATGTAGGGATCTGGAAATTCACGTTATGAGAGTTGCATAGAAAGTTAGCAGAGAACTCTACACATTCTGCAAGCACATCATTAAAAGAGCTAAATGAGCCCCTTCAGTTTCATTTTAAGACATACTGGGTTTAAAATCTTATTTAGAGATAATTCTAGAGAAATAGAATTTCTGCATGTACAAGTGTGTTTTAAAATTACATTCAGATTCACACAAATCTTTTTCCTGGATTTTTTTTTTTCTCTGTAACAGTGGTACCTGCATAATACTACTTTGTATCACTTGGAATTCAGGTTGAGCTACTCCATGAATTAGTCAAAGACAGTTTCCATGTCATACTTAGTAGAAACCAATTGCTGATCTGGTTTTCCAGTTAATCACCAGACCATGTGGTCCATCCCTACAGATCCAACACGAGAAAATAACAAATTTGAAAACAACTGAGTTGATGGTTGTTAGTGAAAGTACATTTGTCTGTGAAAGTAATTCTCTTAAGGCACAGTATGTGGTTGCCATTTTTAAACTGAAAGGTTGTTCTGTTTTACCCTTAAGGAAAAAGAAAAGGTACTAACTAATCAGTAGCATTTTGAATGGAATACAGTAGTACTGTGGCATCATGTACTCCACATAGGCCATAACAAAACTTCTCTAAGAATTATGTGTAAGTCCCAAAAACGCAGGCAAGTTTACTGTTAGCAAATCTAGTTAGTTGCATTAGAAAGTCACTATACCCAAAAAGCCTCTTCTGAAAAAATTAATGTAATAGTTCACATTGCATTAGGGAGATAAGGAGAGATAGTAATCTCTAGCCAGTTATATAATACAGAAAAGACACAGCCAGAGGTCTGGGGGTTTTCACAAACACATTTGTGTGTGCTTTCTAGCAATATCAGGTGGGGGGAAAGTCATCTTCTACCACTCTATTAAAAGGAAAATATTGGACTGAAAGGTTCACATGAGATACAAGCATTAACACACCCTCTGGAAGCTGAACACACCATCTGAGCAGAACCAGGCAATCACACTACCTCCACCACTGCTGCCCCATCAGCTACAGATCACAGCCAGCCCATTTCCTTGGGTTAGTTGATTTTTGAAGCAGGAAGACTAACACCAGGATCCCAATGCAAGCTACTAAGGGGAAAAAGCCACAAGCAAAGATCTCTGTAGCACCAAGCCCTTCTTTCCCTTCCCATTCACCTCCGGAGACCCAGGCTCAGCCAGTCACATCTTACCTTCTTCAGAAGTTACAAAGAGTTACAAACAGACCCACTCTTTCGGTGCTTGTAACACACTCCTGGCTTGATCGCTCAGCTGAATTAGGCCATTGTAGTCATCAGGTGCATACTACAGTACAAGTGTGACATGGGACAATCAGCAAGAGAAGGAACAGTCTGGCACAGCAAGCCACACAGACCATCATTTGCAACCACAATTAAGAGCATCAGCTATACCAACTGGCAGGAGACACCAAACTGGACAGAAACTACTTTTATTTAAGATAAAAAATACATTAATTGTATTACTGGTTGTAGAAATGAAGTAAATGCTTGTGGGGAATGTTCTAAACTGTGTATTTGAACTGCTCCTTATCAAGGAAGGGAAATAGCTCAGACCATGAAGTGCTCCTTTATTCCTTCTACTCATGAGATGGCAGCACCAGGTAACCAAACTCTTACACTTTCATAAGCACAATCACAAACCCAGTAATGGCTCTCACTGGGACAGATGAGCATCTTCCAGCCTGCCCACTGAAGTGGAGGATCAGAATAATTGTATGGATCTCATTCAGATCTTGCATGCACTCATGGAAATAAAGAGCAGCTTCTCTAGGGTACAGTAACAAACACTTGGGCTGCAGATAATACTTGTACTCCATAGACTACACCAATGTAATGAAAGAAAATCAATGCCCCAGCATGAATGCATTCACAAGGTAAAATAGCATTTATGCTAGTGTAGTGTATTTCTACATTGGAAAATGAAACAAACTACACAGTGTAACTGCATCATGATAGATTTGTAGAAGTAATATATTAAAATAAAAATAGTGACTGTACAAAACAGTCACACCAACAAATTAGAACAAAACCCTGATATGTGAATGAGATCTAAGAATTATTTGAGATCCTGAATATGAACAGTAATCCCTCATACTACTGGCCTGGTACAAACATGACATATATAGTCAGAAAATACATCTTGGAGAATATGAAACATTTTTCTTAGCACATAATCTTTCCAAATCACATATCCTGGAAAGGGACTGAGCATTCTTACACATGCTGCAAAGACTGCTTGAGTGGTTCCTGTAATCCAGAAGACAAGAGTGTTTAGCATAACCTGAGTTGTAGAATATCTTTTCAGTGGCAAGAAGAGTTTCCTGTCTCCCCCCAGACCATGCTAATGGTTTTGCACTAAGGCTTTAGATGGCTGCCAAATGCACACAATGTAGATGCACTATGCTGCCTTTCCTTTGATATTTCTATAGTACAAAAAGTCTCCTGCCAGCTTAGGGAGAAAAGGGTATTATATTTGGGTATACAGAACATGTATCCACCCAAAGGGAAGTTGAAAAGAAAAACACCAACCATCTTGTACACACTTTTCACAGAAAACAATAACCAAGAGCCCAGAGAATATAAAAGAAAAGAACTCCCCAGAATTTTACTACTGAATTCTAGCCACATCTAAACCCATGCCATTAAGTAAAAAGACAAATATAAGAAGCATTTTCTAGATAGTCTCTGCCAGGGCAACCAGACCGTGCAAATATTAGATTTATGAGTTCCCAGACCTGCCCTTGAAACAAATCTACAAAATGTAAGTTTACTCTTTGGAAGGAATGTCTCAAGATAGTACATACTTTAGATTATCAGTAGATTTACAGTAGGCAAAGTTCTACAGTCTTACTCTTGTAAGGGACAGTAAGTTACACTTGAAATGAAATAAACAATGTAGAAAATATGAAAGTTGGAAAAATATCCTGTACAGAATTGTCAGAACTTAGGCAAAGACCTAAAGAAAGGGAGAAGGAAAGAAGAAAAATAAATTCATCAAAAGACCCAGAAAGAGAAGTAGCATCTAATCACAAGGATAGGTAAAAGACTGCAGTCAACTAAAACAGAAGCTGTAGAACAGTAAATTCTTCAAATAACATGAAAACTACCCTAACTTGCCTAAATAAGCACGATTGTGAATCTTTGAGTCTGTCTGCATTTCAGAACCCATAAAAACAAACCAAGAACATCCAACCACACAGGACCAAACCAAGGGTAAACTGTTAATAAAGATGTAATACACTATACTTCCTCCTTGAATTTTCTTTTTCTTCAACCTGTTTTATTTCTTTGTTCTTCTCTTGCTGACAGAAATATGGGAGTGTCTTCCCCTCACAGACTGTGCACAGACTTACAGGTCACTAACCAATAAGTCATTGATTTCCATTTCATTTTTGCAGTTCCTACAGTGAATATTCAAAGCTCAGTCTAAAAACAACACATACAAAGCAATCTAGAGAAAATAACCCACTGCTGAAAAAAAAAAAAAAAACCAAAAAAAACCAACCACCCAGCATTGAATCTGGAAAGTATATTTAGACACATTCCAACTGGGAAAAAACAGGAGCAAATGATAGAAAAGGAAAACATCATAGGCAAAATGGCCACTTTAGGAAGGCAGCTGCAATTGTTGCCCAAACTACCCATAAACTTTATCACAGAACAGTTCCCAAAGGGAACTCTCAGACTCTGGAAAAAAGCCTAGCTAGACTAAGCCTGGAATATAGAAACAGATTTGATGGTAGGTAACTGCAACCTTTAGCACAAGAGTCAGGAGAAATACCCTAAACTGGCTTTGCCCCTACAAGTACATCAATTGTACCATAAGACTGCCAATACAAACACCCACAAAAATACCTGGGTACTCTGTGGAAGAGACACCACCTGAACCTTCTGTGCATCAGACACTGAAACAGGTAATGCCTGTTCCAAAAATACAGAGTGTGCCACTTTTGTCTCTTGCTTCAAGCGTGGGAGGCAACAAAGAGAAAATGTAACCACTAATTTACTGGTCCCAGTCTCACAGATGCTTTCTCCACACAGGCAACATTTCCAGGTGGGAGATAAATTAAGGAATAAAGCAAAACAAGCATTGTGCTCTATTCTGAGAGTGTGGGGGTGAGCATAGAACAGTGTCTGTATTGCCAGATGACTTCCAATCCCAGTAAGTGGGAATTCTTCCTCTACAGCTTCCCCTTTCCCTTCTCTAGTCAGAGGGTGCCATGCTTAGGACTGGCACACAGGTGATGGGGTATCCTCCTCTCAGACTACAGAGAATCAGATTTCAAAAGGATCCCAAAGGAAATAGAGAATACTTCTTTGTTTAAGCACAGTATTTCAGAGAAAAAACTCCTAATCCCTAAACAGTCAGCAACAATGAAGTCTTGTCCTGATACAGCAGAGAAATGTCGTTAATGCCCCTGGAATTTAGCCATCCATCCACTTCCCTCCCCTTCCTTATTACTGTTTTAACCACAACTCACCCTCCACCCTTTCACCAGCAAGCCTTAAATTCTCTGAAGCCTTGGAGGATTAATATACTGCAAAAGCTCTTTATAGCTGCAGACAAAAGACACTTAAGCCCAGTACAGGATTAAAGAACACTATTTATTTTATGCTTTTCTTATGTACTTCTTACATTTGCATCCCCAGCCTTTTTCAGCAAATTCAGGGGGCTTTTGAAAAGTTAAGATGGTGACCATGGCCCCTAAATCTGAGTAATCTTCTAGTTAGCTTTTTTTTTTACTACTATGCTTACACACAACCTACCTAAATAGCCAGTCTGCTTTCTAAGAACTAATCCACAGGGTCTTTTCCAGGCAGGCATGAGCTCACATTCATGCCAACCTCCAAGAAACTGGGCAAGTACTAATAAAAGGAGGCTGAATCCTCGCCAAGACAACAGCTGTGAACTGGTTTTTGGTCAGCTAAGACCAGAGGCACAGCTAAACTGCATCTGCTTTTACACTAACCTAACAGTTCTTGTCATGATACCAACCCTGCCACTATCTGGATTCTCATTAAAAAAAAAAATTTGAAAAACCACACACCAACAAAAACCTACACACAAAACCCAAACCAAACAAACAACCAAACCAAACAACAACAGAAAAAGAAAACTGAAAGAGAACCCCAACCCCAAAATAGTCAGTATTTGGAGACTAAAATATTTTTCATTGATTCATTTAGTGACTAAATAGTAAAACCCATTAAGTATTTAGCCACTAAATAAAGAAAAATAAAAATACATTTGTGAAAAATTTTGTTCTGCTATGTACCAACTTCATACAAACCCATCACAACTACTACTCCTCTTCATTCATTATTTACTAGAGTTCTCTCACTGCTTCTACAGCTCTACAGAGTGATGGCCTAAAGTAACACTGAGGAGTTTTGCTGTACAATTTGCAGCACTTCTTCCTCAAACTTTACCCCACAATATGAAATATGGGTTATTTTTCCAAATTCCTGAAGAGTCTCCTCATAATTCCATCTGTGGATCCCTTACTTCAACAAAGCTCAGAGACCAGGATCTGCTGAGCAGCTGGTGAATGGCATGGTGAGGGTTTTGTTCTTGTTTTGTTTATTTTGGGGTTTGTTGTTTTTTTCAGTGTGGTTTTAGTTGGCTTGGGTTTTGTGGTTGTTTTTAACTATCCTTTAGCTATGTATCCACTGTATAATTGTACTCAAATCAATGGCCCTATTGCTTTACAACTAAAAAGCAGTTTAATGTGAATTACTGAATCAGAGAGTACTAATATTAGCTCTTTTGAGGATTACAGTACACTAAAATATTGTACAGAAAGGTGATGGGGAAAATTGCTATCTCCCTGATTTACTATTAAAATTCTTCCCAAGTTTTTCAATTGCTTAACCTAAGTTATAATAAATACATGCAAGCTGGAAGGAATTTCCACTAATAAAAATAAGAAAACAGAACTACAGGAAGAAATTGAGCTGCTGAAACACTAAACAAGAGCCTAATACTAATAAAATTAAATGAAAGTTAAAATGCTGATCTGCAGACTTTTAAATTATTTGTTTTTAGAAGCATGTACTGATGTTGAGACCAGCTTGTTGAAAGCCCATGATATCTCTTAAGAGGCAGGTCTGGTATGAAAAGTGCTTTCACTTAAGTAGCAACATGTGCACACATGCAATATACAGAGCCCGTGAAGCCTGAAGGAAAAATCCAGCGGAGAATAAAGCAAGAACTAAAACTTAAACCCTGTTCCTTCCAGACAAAGACACACAAAGACAAAAATCACCCTGCAATTTCAGCATCTCCAATCTACTTCCCAGAATACCAACACTGAAGTCCATTGAATACCAACATCAATTAGCTGTACAGAGATTAAAACCAAGCCCAAACCACGATGATTATTAAGGGCTCACTTTATGAACGAGCAGAAGCATCGTGCAATAAATCCTTGGGCAGCAGCAGAAAATGAGAAAACAATGTGAAGAAAGGGGAGGAAAAAAGAAAAAAAAAGATTAGTTATTGCTCCAGAGATGTAATATTGTCCCATTACAGTAAGTCACCATCTCTTTTTCCCCTGAAGGAATGAATGAGTATAAAATTAGCATTACCACATGCGGGATTCCAAGAATAATTCAAAAGAATTCCTGGTTCCTTTATAAGATTTTGAACCTAAACTCATTTGGACAACATCTTCTAAAGAAATCAAAGAGGTGACCAATTTAATAACAGTAACTGATGATCACAGAACATTGCAGCAGCAGAATATAGGTTTCCCCTTGTGGCAAAATTTCTGTTCATCTAACCATTTAATTGTGCTATACAAACACCAGGAACTGCTCTCCAAATGCAGAAATGAGAAGGGCCAAACTGAGCATGAGACACCAAGTCCAGATTCACTAAACTGAAGATTTAGTGAATGGCAGAGATGCTAGAGGTGGTCACTGACCTGTTCCATGCATGGGCAGGTTCAGGCCACATTTTTCAAAGGTACACTTCTAGCTGAATTTCAATTTATCAAATAAGCTTCCACACTTTAGGTTTTAATACATCCACCATCTATCTACCAAAACCCCCAGCCAGTAGAAAACAACTAAAAGGCAAAATATCGACGGCTAAAGAATATTATGAATGTTTATTACTTGTCTGGGTATCATGAAATCCACAAATAACTGAACTTGGTTTGAACTCTGGAAATATCTGTGGAAGAAAAAGCCCTAAAATAAAACAATATGCAGTTTCTTTTTACTGTTTGTCAAAACTTACCACACTTTTTATGTGACAATCTTTTTCCACTGAAAAACTGAGTATGCAAAACTGCTTTCAAAACATAAATGTAATGTTCAAAGAGAAGACACAACAAGTAGAGCACTGCATCTTCCAAATACTCAAAACTTGGAACATACACATTTAAGCATCTGTTCTCAGTCTACATTCATTTGCATACCAGATATCCAGCTCAACAAATTAAGGATCATTGTCTTCTAGGAATCTAAAGGCTAAAAAGAAATTAAAAAAGAAAACACACCATGCCTGAATGTGTCCTGTTACCTCTTGCAATATCATGTTATCCCAGAATGAAGGACCAACATGCAAAGATCATTGCCTTTTGACACAAATCACTCGTTCGCTTGCAGTGGTTTGAGAGGCACAAAGAGGATTTTAGGTCAGGGCTTCCAAGTAGTACCCAAAAGGGCAGAGTTGGAACTGTGTAAGTGCTGTTACCCACAGGAGGTAAATACTCACCAGAACACACCATATTCAATTACCTTTTCTTTTAGCAAATATGTCATGACAAATCATGGATATAGATACATTATCCTCTGAGACAAAAGGCAGAAGACATCAAATAAAGGCTGCTGGAAAACAGTGTTTGTAGCTGGTGCTTTTTTATTTTTTTAACTTATCGAGAAGAGAAGTTTCTATTTGCTCACCTGAGAGCATTCCATCAGTCCATACAGACATTATCTATAGTATATTTGCTGTCAATATGGACAGCACGGATAATGTAGATTTTCTTTAGTTTGCAATGTAATACAGCTTTAATGAAAGATGTTTCTGCCTGTTACCAAAATAATTAGCAATTGAAGCAGTGTTTGACCAAGACATCTGTCTCCTTCTGCAAGTCACCACGTCCAGCTCAGAGCTCTCTGTATTAGAAATCTGCAAACTTTGAGTGTTAAAGGTCAAACACTGACCCTACCAAAAGGCTCCCACCACCAAGTGGCCAGGACTGAAAACTTTTGGCAGCCCCCACTTTCCTGTGGCAGCCCCACTCACAATGGGGCTCTGAGGTCTTCAAACTCAAACCCCAAACCCAGACACCAAATCACTGCTTCCAAAACAGGATTTGTTTATTTAATAAGTAAGGCAAATCGTGTGTTACTCTTCAGTCTGGCAGTTAAATATACAACATGCAGCTTGCACACTTGTTTGGCAGTTTCCAAAAGCACTTGCTTGCTCAGCTTGACCTCCACTGCTCAATACTCAGAGGTCCAAATAGGATCTCAAGGAGAGGGCTGCATACTAACCTGGTAGCCCTGGAAGAAACTGAGTATCTCCTTCATTCCTGTGTTGTATGGCAAGCCCTGCATCCGGACTAAGGCTCCAGGCTGGGGCAGGATGGGAGTGTGGGTGGCAGTGGCAGCAGCTGCCACAGCTCCTGGAGGAGCTGCAATGTACCCCACTGTGGTAGGAGATACTGGAGGACTGAAAGAGAAAGAGAGAGCAAAATTGTTACAAAAACCAATAACTGGTTCTACTACTCAGAATAGGCAAAGGTGAAACTGAAAATTTAGATTTGAAAAATAATCCAAATACCACAGAAAACAAAGAGTCCTGATGTGGATTGTTTTGTGGACTTTCTTAATTTCTCTTCAGCATCTCATAACCTATTTTTAGAGAAGGGAGGGAAGGAAAAATAGCTAACATTTGTAGTTAAAGACATAAGGAGTGGCATTTGTTATTTCACAGGGGAGTAGAAAAAGTAGCTGCAGATGGCTTGTTTTAAGATCGTTAACAAAAACACAAAGAAATAAAGGGGAGGGGTGTGCCATAGTATGAAAAAGAGAAAAACACCCAGATCTGGCATTTCTGAGCCACAAAATGAGCAATTAGCATCACCATCTCTGGTCAGGGCCCATTTAGCAAATTACCAGATACTCAAGCTAGCAAGTGTCACAAGCCTAGGAGCTATCAGTGAACAAGCTATTTCCCCACAACCCGTGTACCAGACTTCAGTGACTCATGCTGATACCATCTATGGGAAGGGAAAAGGTGGAGATTTGCTCTGCTTTCACATGCAAAAATGTTCTTTGGTCTCACTGGTGTACAAAATCAAACCTAGTACACACCTATGATGAGTCTTTCAGCAGGAAAACAGTATTGTAAGTAAAAGAACAAACTAAGAGAGGGGTGTAGAGGTGTGGATTGACACAGCTTCTCTTCTGGCCAAGAAATAGAACTGCCTTGATGACATTGCCTTAGTGCCAAAAAAACCCTTTTTGGCCAACATTATCATGAGATTTAAGCAGAGGAGATGAACCCTCTTACAAGGCCACAGAGAAGCAGTTGAAATGCTTTTTGCCTCTGCTGCTGAACATTAAATTCCCAGGATTACCCACACTAGAGGTACAAAATTAAGAGCTGTTCACAGGTGACCACAGAGTCACCTGCTGCACTGGGGTGAAGGGTCAAGAGGAGCAGTGAAATCTCGGGGTTACCTGGGGTAGTAAGCTGTGTAGTTCATGTAAAGCTGAGCAGCCTGGGCTGGGTAGTAGGTAACAGTTGGAGGAGCAGCTGCAGAGGCCTGGGGCGTCCTGGTGGATGGCAAGAGGGCTTGTGGCTGATAAAGGGCTGCTGCCTCTGCTGGGATCACAGCTGCTGTTTGGAAAGCAGCATAAGCTGGTGGAGAAAGACCTAAAACCAAACCAGGACACAGCAACAAAAAACAATCAGAACAGAGAACTCTCAGATGAGTAACTCCTCTCCTACAGCAATGTGATTAAAACCATCTGGGCATGATTGAGGAACACTTGAGCAAAGACTGCTCTCTAGCCTCTCCCCTGGAGATCTTTGCTACATTGCCATGAATAACAACCGGGCATTTGGAATGAGTAATTCCTAAAAGTTCACAGTTTCTAAATCTGAGCAGCTTTGTCTATATGTAAATGGAAAGTAGGGAACTTCAGAGTTAATAAAAGAAAGCATAAAGCCATGTGCATAGAGAAAGCAGGCGTGCACACCAGCACACCCTGGTGTTTTCTAACAGAAGTTGTACTCTGTGGGACAAAAGCACCATAATAGTGCTTGGGCATCCATGTGGATGCACACATGGGCATCCATAACTACTGACCATGAGACTTCATGTATAAGCTTCCTGCAACTTCAAAAAGTGTTTTTAGGATATAGCAAATGGAAGGGAGAATATCCCACTAGATCACTAGTCTGATGCATTTTGATGACCAAATACCTAATTTGTACAGGAACAATTAACTTGGCTTGGTGTGCAGTCAAATTGGTTTTATATACTATATTTGGCAGCTTTTTACTATTTTGCAAATACACATCAGTATCTGCTTTGTGATTTGGTATGAGACTGATTAGAACAGTACAGTAAAATTCCATTATAGTTCCTCAGTTAGGTTCATTGTAATCTTAAAATAAAAAAATTAAAATCCATCCAACTTCACCACTCTGTGGTTGGTTAGTATATCATCCCAGTGGCTGTTTTGCTTCAAAAATAAGCCCAAAGAGTACCTTCTCAATGCTCTGAGGCAAGATAGCAAGAGCACTCATCGGCAGCTGGAATACAGAACTTCTCCCCATTTTAAAAATACCTCTCATTCCAAGTAGGCTTCACTACAGGCAAGTCTACTGCAGAGCTCAGAAGAACAGTACACCCATAAAAAGCAAAGTGTGCAATAATTTCACTGGCAAGGCCTTGCTGCCCTCTACTCATCACCGAAAATCCAATAAAAATGCCTCTGATCAGTCCCATTATTGCCCAAAGGGAACAATTCCAATCTTAGCATGTACACAGATGGATGATTATTGATCATGGCAAAACCCGAGTCAAAAGGTGAAAGGCCACAAAGCTTCAGCACCTACCACATATCAGCCTTTAGCAGCAGAGAGCAGAAGAATTGGAGACTTACATGGTAACTTACATGGCGGTGGGGATAAGCCACTACGATTTAAAGTGCCACCCATTAAAACAAAGTTCATCTCCTCTCCAGAACACTGGAATACTTCCACATAACGGTCCTTCATCATTTTTTTGTGACATTTTTGAGCCACCATAAAGGCTTTGTCAGCAGATTTCATTTGGATAAAAGCATCACCTGATGGTCGTCCCTAAGAAAGGCAAGGAAGCAATTGTAGGTCAATCTGTTATGAAATCACAAGAAATGCAGAAAGGACCAAGATCAAACATCTACTGTATCGTTATTCCTTTACTGGCATGAGTGACTCACAACTCAACAATTCTATTTAGGAGCAGAAAAATCAAGATTCATGCAACAAGTGCCCAGTTAACACAATGCTACTTCAGTCCTCTGCAGAAAGAAACAGAATCATGTAGCATGGAAAAAACATTTGGAGGTCTCTCATCCAAGAGCTGTTCAAAGCAGGACTAACTTTCAATTTACGTCAGGCCACTCGTGGCCTTTTCCACTTGAAATCTGAGCATCTCCAGGGGTGGAGGTTCCATATCAGCTCTGGGAACCTGTTCAGATGCTTAGCCAATTTCCCATTGTGATTTTATTTTTTCCCTTTTCCATCAACTGGAATGTTTTTTTTTCTGGATGTATTATTCACATTGTCTCTTATTCTTTTGCAGTGATGCTCCAGGAAGAGCCTGGCTTTGCCTTCCCTTCAATTACTTTCAAGGTAATACAGCGTAAAGTTACAGATCCTTTAGTAAAGTCCATAGCTACATTGGAAGTTGATTTCCAGGTCTGATTTTCTGCAGTCTGACAGATATATCTGTCTGTATAAAATACAGAAAACTTCCTTAACAAAAACAACAACAAAAAAAAAAAAAAAAACCAAAAACAACAACAAACAAACAAAAAAAAACCCACCACAAAAAACCACTCCTAAACAATATAGTTGATCTCTCATTTGTTTTCTTTTACACCTCAGTATTTCTGTCATTAAGAACTTATTTTTAACACAAGACAAAGGGGAAAATATATCTCTATGATCACATCATTAAAATATACCCAAACCACAATTTTAGTTATCAACTTTCATTAAAGCCTGAGCAACTGCTAATCAAGTTGGAAAAACCTCATTTTGACACAAAGACCAAACAACACAGCAGGAACCCTGAAGCTGAGAGAGCAGATATGCCATCTAAAGGAGATATTTCTGTTGTGGATCTCCATCCTCTGGCTGTAAACAGCCTCCAGGACAAGGTTAGCATTCAAAGAACAAGCTTCATCTTCCCCAGGCTGATGCATATACATACAGAGAGAGAAAAGCAAGGGTGTATGTAAAAGGGGAAGAGAAATGAGGCAAAGACAGACGAAGAGAACACTGCATTTTCCCAAGGTTGGAGAAGACTAAAGCCAGGATCAGGTAAGCCGCCCTGACTTCTAACCTGTTCAGTCAATGCAAAGTTACTCCTCCCATGCAAAATGCTGTTACCTGCTGATTAAGGACCATGTGAACTCCATGGGGCTTGATATCCCCTGTGGCATCTCCCATAAATTCCAAGATGTCATCAATGCCAGCAGTGTAAGGAAGGCCTCTGAGCCGGACACAGTCGCGGATGCTGCCCGTGGCAATGGTGTATGGTGGGGGTATGACTGGAATGATGGGAGTTGGAAGAGTTGGAATAAGAGGTGTTGACATGTATCGATTAAGTACCTGTTGGCAAAAAATCCACAGCAATGCAGATTTATAATCATCTGTCTGAGCACAGAGCAGTTCTCACAATACTATTTCCAACATTAGAGAAAAAACCCTTCTTACGCCAAATTACTGCAGCTAGCTTCCTGTTGGGCACTTGAAAGTTTTAAACTCAGAAAAGGAGAGGGGAAGGCTAACAAATTCAATTTGCCAGGCTCCAATAACAGACTTTTCTCATGTCAATATAAAAAAAGTTAAAAGCCAATCACTGTTTATAGTATCTCAAAAAGGAACATCTGAAATCATATCTGCGCTAATAAACCAGTATTGCCACATACAGTTCTTAGCTAAATCAGGGTAAATTAAAAACAGTAATTTTAAAAGAACTGAGACCTGAAATAGCTAGTAAGTAAAGGCACTAATTCTAATTTATTCTAAAATCTGATTGGTTAAGTGAGGGTGCTTATTTGTTTAACCCCAGTGCTCATCTCCAAGTACAGACTTTCTGAGGAAAAAAATAAAAATTAAAGATAAGAGCATAGAAGACTTTGATCTCAACATTTTCCCTTGACTCATTTCCAAATGACAAAGGGAACATTTGACACTTGTTGGGGCTTACTGCTGAAAACCATTTTTAGTGATGATTATCACAAATAAACACATTCTACTGAAAGAGGTACTAAAAAACAGGTTAAAAGCTTTAGTTTTGTTAAAAGCTATTCAGCTTAAGGAATTTGTTTCAAGAATCTCCTTATAACGCATTTCAGGACAGAAATCTCCCTCAGTTGTGTGGAGAATATTGCAATTATTTTGTACTAACACTAAATAGATGAGAGCTGGCTTTACTTCTTGTAATTACTCAAACAAGTAGCCTGTAATTTCTTAAGGAATTATCACTTGCCCAAGCAGCAAAAAAGCTCATGTGTCAGCTTAGACAGCTGTCATAGAGGAAGAAGCAATGACATATTGGTAGAATATAAGTTATATCCAGGATTCCCAAAAAAAGTGGAAGCAGAGACTTGGCCGCTGTGACCGAGTGATTTTGTTCCTTAGAGGATTTTGCTTCCTTCTCTCTCAGGAGGGAAGTGCTGGGGGAGAGGGAAGTGCCACTTCCCAATCTTCACAGCACACAGATTCTTGGCTGTTGTAGTATCCATACCACAGTAGCAGCAATGATCTACAAGTGTGGATATTCTTTCCCTTGCCCAATCCCTTCTACAGAAAGACTTCACCTGTAGCATAAGTTGCACAGTAATTGTATTACAGCTTTATAGCCAGTGGTTATGCAAAAACCAGACCAAATCTAACAGTGGTTCTTTCTGGAGCCACCAGTCAAGAAATATTCTGTCAGGAAGAAAAATACAGTATGTGATGTTTTTCATAGGGACAAGCTGCTGGTGAAAAAATAAAATGGTTTTACCAGTTTAAGAAGGTAATAGGAACTTGTGAAGGATAGAGAAAAAAGAAAATACATTATCTCAGGAAAAAAAAAATCACTTCCTTTCACTCAAAAATCAGATTATATCCTCCTAATTCTTAGCTTCCAAGAAAGCAGTTGCTCATTTCATGCATCCAGAATTGGATTTAATATTAGAAATTCTGTACCTGGAGATTAGCATTTAAAGACAATACTGCAGATTTTCAAGAAACATTACTACAATACTATCAACCTACTATATTTTTAGAATTATTTTTGCGATTCCAGTCAACCTTTAAGGAGAAGAAAATTATGCAATGATTTTTACTTTATAGTCTGAAGGATGGTAAAAAAAAACCCCACCCAAGCAGTGGCAGCTTAAAAAAAAACAAAGCAAAACAAACACCCCCTCCCCAAACAAACAAAGCAAAACCAGTGCTACAGTTTTCCATGCCCATTAGGAAATATGTATTGGCCTTTCTTGATATTTTTCATATAATAAATGTTCATGGTTATCTACAACATATTTGTGTGCAAGTGTTAGAAGAAATGTTTCAACTGTTCAGTTTTGAGTCTCACAAACAATAGTTACAACCTGTTGGACCTCTGCTGCTGTGCTCCTGAAGAGTTCAATGTAACGTTTTCCAAGTATTTCTTTGTGTTTTTTAAGTGCATTCTGTGCATATTCTTCACAGGAAAATAACACAAATGCATCTCCTGTGGGCCTGCCATCTGGGTACTTGACAAAGAGAAGTCCCTCTTTCCCTCCTGTGACTGGGCACTCTGGCCCCAGGAACCCCAGGACATCTTCCTGAGTAGCAGTGAATGGAAGGCCTCTCATCCTGATGATAACTTGATTCTCCTTGGATAAGAACTGGGCCACTTCATTGGAGGTGCCTGGTAGAGAGATAACAGCAAAAGGTCAGCCCAGAACATATGGTCAGTGCTGGGCACTCAGTTCCAGAGGATGCAGTGAAGCATTAAGAAAGAGTAAGCAGCCAGCAACAAACCCAGACAAGACCCAAACCACTTCTAACTCTCAGCAATCTATTTTGAGGGGAAAACCTCTTCATCTGCAAGTGCTTCATATTTTAATGAAATCGTAACAAAGATGAGATTAGTGTGAATTGATACAAGATACACAGATGCTTCCACTGCAAAGGGTGGTCTTCCTCCCAAGGAGGAGGGAAGTCTGTGAACATCCCAGTTCAAATGCTCACAGCTCAGTTTCAACCATGTGAAAATGGAACTTGACAGGGTCAAATATTCTTGGAAGGCAAAACAAGAAAAGCTACTTCATTATCCATTTGCATCCTCAGTCAAGGAAAAAAAAAAGGACAACATTCCTATGAACTTAAGTAATCACACTGAACTCCAGCATCACTTACCTCCTGCAATTTTTAAGAATTCTTCCCCAGTTGCTTTGTAAACCTTGAAAGAAAGAACAAAAAATCCACATGAAAATTACAATGTTCAGCTTTAAACCACACACACTTTCACAAGCAAGAGAATTGTGTTTTGGTACTTTGAGGAAAACAGAAGTGTAATTTGATTTTAAATGAGAACATAGCCTAAAATATTCAGGTTTGTCCCCAAATATTTGTTTCAAATCACAACTTTTTACCTCAATGTATCTGCTACCCATGTGATGCTTGTGCCTTTCCAGGGCAAGGTCTCTCTGTTCAGAATTGACAAACCGAACCAAAGCCTCCCCATTTCTTCTTCCTTGGGAATTCAGACAAAGAGCCACACCACCTCTGGAAGGTAAAGCCAACAAATGAAAGCTTAGTCTGAATCTTTAATACATTTAATAAATAATTGTGTAAGAATAATAAAGGAATCAGACTTTAACATGAAGATTACAGATTGAAAAAGAAATTGCTACTATCCACAATTTATATTTTGTTGTAACAAAATTATACTTTAATTTTCTGCTTCATTGAGATCATGGATCTCATGTTGTTCATCATTTTCTCAACTCCCCTAAAGATGCAAATTTGTCCTTCCTATTATCTCAGAGATGCACATTTGAACTTCTTCACCACTCTAAATAAAAAAATCATATTTTCTCAGTGTTGGAGATATGGAATATATATTAAGTGACAAGTATGCTAAATAATCTCACTCTCTTTATATATACGTATACACATAAATTGTACATAGGTATGCACATGAATCATATGAAAATTTACTCCAAACAGTACTTGGAAGTTTCTGAATGTGGCCTGTTTAGGAGGTATAGAAGAATAATAAATAGGCATTAAATTAAAGCTTTTTTCATGTCTTGGCCTCTGCTTTGATTAATGCAATAGGAGTTTCTCCCTTTTGATACTAGCAATAAATGAATTTATATTGGTTTTCAATTGATATGTCTCTTCTCCACACATTTCAAAACTTTTTCTTGCACACCTAAGGCTGGTAAACCTGTTCTGCTGTCATGACCACAGCGTGGGAAGGGGTCAAGTGGGGAAAGACTGAAGAACTCCACTGGGGAGAGTGGGGGATGTGTGTTAAACAAATAATAAAGGAACTTGCTATTAAAGGCAAAGTGATAAAGCAAGGCAAATTCTCCTTATCTTACTTGGCAATGTTGAGTCCTTTGAAAAATCGAGCGATATCCTGGTCTGAAGACTGCCATGGCAAACCTCTGGCACGTATTACTGTCTCACTGTCCACAGTTTCAGATTTACTACTGCTCAGAAAGAAAAAAGAAGATAAAGTAAGCTTTAATCCAGGTTTTCCAATATTTTACTAAACTTCAGATTGCAACTAATTGAATTGTAAATTGGGAGCATATTTTCTGTTGAGACTCTCCTATCTCCATTATTCCTTTCAATAAAGAAAGGGAAGATAACTTGGATAATTCTTTATATCTACAACACTGTAGATGCACAATGTTATCACCAAGTTGCAGCTCCTTAAACAAAAAAATAGGAAAACTGCCTTGATGTAAAGTAATAAGGAACTGAATTAATTTTATTTGAAAGATCTAGCAATCCAAGCAACACAAATTACTTATGCCTAAGATATTTCAGTCTTGTCACTGATATGCACTTGTACAGAACGGGCCATCCTGTTCCTTCATCTCTAGACCCAACACCAAATTCAGCATGTAAAACCACTTTGGGAAGCACCACACAGCTCAACCCATGTAGGGTGCACTGGCCATCAGCCCTGTTGATTTAGGGAAAGTTCACAAATATTTCTTCACCCTGGGTAAGATAAGCCAGCCTCGATGCCATGCAAAACAGAAGCAAGAGAACAAAGAGCACTTAACTTGCAGTGACTTTAAAGAGATGGACTAAAGTACAGCATTCAGCATGCCAGCCCCACTCTGGCTGCACTGGAGTGACTGCTGAGTATACTGGGCTGTTCTCAGGAGCCAGCCTGCTTTCACATGACCATGGGGAAATATTCACAAGCTTTCCTTGCTGTACACAGGACTCATCTTTGTTTGTAAACAACCATGACAAGGGCACTTACCAAGGACCCGTTTCATACTTGTGTTTCACAGTTTCAGGCTCAGTAAATACGTGATCTGTGACAAAACAGTAAGTTTAAATATAACCAGAGTCAGAGATTACTTAAGAATGACAGCTTCACTGCCAATTCTTTCAGAAAAGAAGGATTTCAGCATTCAGTATAAATAGTAAACTTACTACAACCTTCTGAAAGCATGCTGAAAATGATGGCCACCATGGTCTTCACTTGCCACACGCCAAAGTCCTCCTCTGCTTCATCTGTCCCTAAGCCTAGATCTAAACAGGTGATTATAGAAAATAACAGACTTGCACAATTCCTTTGTAAAAAAGTCATAAGGCTTTCCTGATATTAGCACAGAACTAATAATCAAATGTACTGGTCTTAGTGGGGACATGTTGCTATTAGACATGTTACTCTGCCCATAAACTGGTTTATAGTCACTTTAACAGACAACAGTTTGAAAACTATTGAGAGCTTACATAATTGTAGTGTTAACAGTGCAAAAAAGGAAAAGCTGAGTAAGTTCCTATCACTTTAAACATAACTGAACTTTAATCCCATTCAGATGGGCCACAACAATCCCTCTAATTTGAATTTAGAGTAGAGTATTGTTTGGGTTTTGTTTTTGCTTTATTTTAAACTCATGTAGTCAGGATCATGCAAGATAACTATTATCTGCAAACAATGGAAACCTGCAGGCCAGCTGGTGCTGAAAAAGCCCACTGACAGTTTAGCTTTTCCTTTAAGATCAATTACCAATCCAAGTGATGCTTTTCTTTGGCAGATTTACTAAGTATGGTTTAGAAATCAATTAGATTCAATTTGGGGGAAAAAAAAAATTACAAGCAGAGTCACTCCCCTGACACACACTTAAGTAGACACTCCTTTCACTTTACCTGTGAGTTTATTAAACCCACATCTAATTTTATTCTTCTAAACTCTGTTACAATCACAGAGGATGACAAAACTCAAGGAAGTTTAACTGATTGTGAAGGAAGAGCTGGGTAAGGAGGGGCATGAGCTGCAGCAAAAGGATACATTCTGCCATGGTCTTGATAGTCTGATCTTTCACGGCGGCTGAACTAGGGTAGCAAGTGTGGAATTCTTTGCGCAGATCATAAAAGGAATAGAAGCAGTCTGACAACAAGTAGTTCTACAAGGAAGGCAAAAATGTTTGTTTTGTACACTCTATCCCTTTAAATTTCAATTAATACTTTTGAACTGAATGAGGCACTCTCAGAAATCACGTGATTCCACGTCACCAGCTTGTTGGTGATGGAGCAGATTGGTTCCTTTGTAACACAGTTCAAAATTCCATAACTCTACAGAACTGTATCTCTACATGAACAAAGTCAAATAGCCTCTGGGAGTCAGACCCATGCAAAACAACTGGAGAGAATAGCTGGGAAAGAAATATTTTAAAATATCTATGTTGTGCTCTTTAATTCCCCTTTTGGACACTATTTTACCTTTTGCAGCTCCACTGAAAAGCAGATTTGTATCAAACTGTGATGACAAATTTTAAATAAATATTGTCACAGAATACAAAATCTCTATCAGAAACTTTCAGGAAAATAAACCTACAACTGGTCAGCTCCTTCCATATCATCAGCTCTCATTCTTGTGGGGCTGCTGCAGACCCTGCTAAGCCAGCAAACTCAAGAGCCACCACCTTGCACAAAGGCAAGGTTCTCTTCCCTGTGCATGTCAGGGTGCTCTAAACCCTCCAGGAACTTAGAGCAGAAACTGCTGCTTCATGTGGGAGTAGCAAACAAGATGCAGCTCTGCTTCCCACTGAATAAATGCAGATGAGGAACCACTGCCAGGCCACATCACCACCTGTGTGCTTAGGACACTGGTTTAACACAAGCCTAAGCAAAGCAATAGTTCTCCATCACTTCTACTGAGGCTTCATCTGTACCTCTGTCTCCACTCCACATACAAAATTCAAGATAAAATTGTCCTCTTCCTTATGATCATCTGGGAGTCCAAGAAGTGTGGCTGACTTTCAGGAGCAAGTGCCTAAAATAACTACTCAGCTACTCAGGGCTCAGACAGGGAGGGGATCATCTTCAATAGTCTTGGGACACTCCAGTCCCCAGGTGGAACTGTATCACTCCCCTCCCAGTGCTGCCTCTCTGCACCATTTCTGATCTTGTACCTTCTTGGATGTTTCTGGGTGGAGAACTTGTCGGATGAGTAACTGGCCATCACTGCAGAGTGTGTAAGAGCTCCTTCCAAGTACTTTCAAATCACTGGATACCAGCTGACTAAACTGGAAAATGAAGTGAAAAATTTCATTGTACTGACTGATAATTTCATGCACTTGCCATTACTTCAGCACTTTTTTTCAAAAGAAGATAAAGTAATTCAACATTTTGTAAAAGTTTTTGAAAAAAACATGATGGAGAACAGACAGGGGTCCCTGGTAAAAGTAAGCAAATAAACTGTACTCATTTGTGGAATAGAAAACAAGAACACCCAGAATATAGTAAAAAGACTCATTAGGAAGACATGGCAGAATTATGAGTTCATATGAAAAGTGATCATATTATGCTGGTAATGTACAGAATCTGGAATACCTATAATTTAGTTATTAAATATTTGAAAGAACTTTGAAGATAAATCACAATACTGATTTTGCAACACCCTTTCTTCACCTATCGCACCTTGGACTTTGATTTTACCCTTAATAATTATTTTTTTAAACTTCAAAACAAAAAAAAACCTACCCATCAGGATTTAATAATGTTTCCAACATAATATATTAAGAAAAGTCAAACAAATAGTGATCTAATACCTTCAAAAGTGAAATTACAATCAAGTCACGTCCAAGCTAATTAAGTTCTTGGTAGAGATGAAGTGTTACAAATAATAGATTTTTAAAAAAATTAGTTCCAGGTCTAGGATGGCTAACCCCCAGTAGATTCTTTCTCAAGAGGAAAGGGCTCCATCTGTCTTGTTCAATGTTATTTTCTATCCTTAGATAACAGTTTCCAGTCTTTTATTACTCTACATCAGTATTAAATTCCTAGCTCCTAATAAGTCAGCTAGCATATTATAGTACCTGCATGTATCATATCAGTAAGCAGTAGCTTGTTAACTAACTTTCAAGGGGACAAATGTAATTATTCAAAGCTTCCCTCTTGATGCTAACTCCCTCCCAGGAAAGCATCACCTCACAAACAAGGCAATAATTACAATCACGATGCAGTAGCCACCCAGTGCTCTCAGCAACAGCTTTTATCTCCAAAATAACCACCCCCAAAAGCAAATTACAAGTTGACTTGAGACTCAGACAATATCTTTGTGCTGTCTTTTAACCTGTGTATGGGGAGAAAAGAGAGTTGGTTTGTTTTATGGCTACACATGTGACACTTTACATCATTACAGTCTCTGCTCTGGGAAGATGATGTCCTAATGACCTGATCCCACAGCTACACAGAACTCACAGTGGGAACAAGTGTTGCAGTACCTGCAGCCCAAAGGTAAGGCTCCACAAGGGAAAAAATGTGTATTGAACATGATTTAGAAGGAGCAGAGACATGATTACCCAGGCTTTATTTCAAAATAACTGCTCAAACCAATCCAGGCCCTTTTCTAGGCTTGGACATCTGAGTGCAACCAGAGTTGCACTACCATTTTGAGTTCAGAATCCTGTAGTAGTGGCTACTACACCTCAAAACAGGGAACTGAGGGGCAGAGCTGGGTAAGGAGGGGCACTCAGCTCAGCACCTTGTGTTAAGTTGCTTCATTTGCAGATATATTTACAGATATAGATATGAACATACGTATAAAGTGAAGTTATTTAATAGCAGACAACATATTTGAAACTATAAGAAGGGTGAATATCCTCCCCAAACCAAAAACCTTTATAATGCAATTCTCTACACACTACCAAAACACACAAAAAGAACAAATACACCACACACAGACAAAAGAAGTAACTAAAAATCAACCAACCCAAACTTGCAGATTCACAAAACCTGTTTCCTCCCAATTGCTAGTACAGTTTGTATTCCTACCACAAGCTGAAGTCCTTAAGAACCTGAGGCTTTAAAGCCTGTTATTGTTCAAAGATTATTTAAAGTCAGAAAACTGAGATCTGAGAGTGCTCAAAATACCTCAGTTGATGTGTAAACATCAGAAAAAGATGAAAATTCCAGTGGACTCCAGAGGAACCACTTCAGAAAAGTAGTTCTGTGGACAGCCACAGTCACAGACCAACAACAAATATTCTCACCACAATAACACACATGAAAATTGCCTTCTTACCAAAGGCAGCAACTTATTAATTTGTTTTTTTTATTTAAACTAATGGGCACAGTAAAAAGCAAATATTTGTAAAAAGGGGTTGGAAGTGATAGGAATCAGCCTCCAGAGGGGGTGCACAGGGATTTTTGCTGAAAGGAAGCAGTGTCTTACTCATGAACAGCAATAAAACACTCCCCAAACCTTCAACTTTGTACCCTGTTACTGAAGATGCTCAAGAGCCAGTACAGAGAGTGCAGTTAGGGAGCTATTTTGATCAGATACAAGAAGAAATCTAACCCACACAATCTGAAGAAAGCAGCAAATGTAAGCAGCCTCCTGCTGTACACATAAAGCATAAGAACTGTAGGCAGAAAAGACTTCATCAAGTTGGAAAACAAAAGGAGAAAAATGTTTGTACAAGGGAGGAAATGTTCAGGCCAAATAGTGTAAGTCAAGTCAGTAAAAATCAAGACTGTTGCACTGAAATATTCACATTTTTTCCAGGTGGTGTTTCCCACACAACCTACAGCTGGAAGGACAACACAGATATTTTCAGGAGCTGGTACTGAGAAGATGCCAGAGTAGTAAAATATTGCATAAGGACACCGATAAGCCCAGAATTCCAAGTGTACTAAGGTTTAAAGAACTCCCAAGGATCAGCATTTGTTTTTATTTTTACCAAGTGTAGGTATTTGCACTGCATATTTATTAAATGTCAGTGATAACATTCAACATTGCAAACTCCTTTCCAATGGAACAATCAACATGTCAAAACAATACTCTACTTTTCTTACCAGATGCCAGCAGCTTAAAGTGCCTTAGATAAACTGCCACTTTTCTAAACTGCTGGCAGGCCTTGCTGGGAGCTTATTTATTATTATTTAACTTCTATTTTAAAAACAGACCGTTTCAAACTTTGGGGTGTACTGCTCTGGAAGAGGGCAGGAAGACTCTGGGAAGAGCAGTCAGGAGACATAAGCAATCTTTTTTATCCAAACCAACTTAACATGGGTTAACTGAGGAGAGGAGAGGGTAGCAGAGTGAATGGGAAGATTCACCCAGGATCACAGCATGGGGCAAAATAGCCCCAGACGAAGGACAGATATTTGATATCAGCCTGAAGTAGCTTCTTTCACCCACAGGAGATATCTCCTAATTCTGCAGGGGTTGAGTAAGAAAGGCATAGCTGTGGACCAGCTCTTGCTGCTATAGACCACAATGGACCCTCAAGTCTTTCAGGCAATAGATACGTGTAACACATGTGTTGAAAGTGTTAAAGCAGCTAGGGCAGATGTGTTTGTAAAGTCACATTGCTCAGCACAACAAGCCACACCAGTTAAGCAATTCAGCATTGCCCAGTAAAAGCCATCTTCAGCCTCCTTTCTTGCACCACAGATTTCAGGCAGCATTTCAAAAGAACAGCCCTAAACTGGCATCCACCCAAATGGAGCAAGCTAAGGGCAAGTTAAGACCAGCACCAGATTTACATTACGTTTTTCTGTCTCACATGTTGAACAACCTGTCCACAACTCTGTCATTTCATAAATTCCATCCCCATCTCCTTCACTCCACTAATAAAATCCATCTCAGCTATTTACCTGCTGTCATTCAGCTTCGTGCTGCCGTCCAAGCACGCCCCCACTTCAGCGGGCAAAGCTGCCCCACCTCAACCTCCCCCACCAAGCTCACACACCCCGTCTGCCCTGCTCATCTGCTCCTTTCAGTTAGTTATACACTGCTAATTACCTGTTTGCATCTTGCAACCAGCCCTCATTTTGACTGCAAGAACCATTTATTAGCATCATCCTCCACCTTTCTTGCTTATTCCACCAGATCAGTCTCTCCAGCAAAGCTCTGATGAGTCATTCCATATTTAAAGGAATATGTTCAATAATTCCACACCAAGATTAAAAACTGAACAGAGAGAAGAGGAAGAATCAAACAAGCTGCTCTATATACTTGCCTCCACGAAACCTAAAACAATTCTTAGAGAAAAGGTGGTGAGAGGGAAGGACAGACTTTGAACACTAGTTTGAAAAACTGGCTAAACAGGATTTCGGTCATGTAGCTGAGAGTACAAAGAGATTGAAGAGACATGTTTTGCCAGTAGCAAAGCTGGAAGAATGCCAGCACAAGCTGCTGTGTTTTTTACAGATGAATCCCAAGGGACTAAAATAACAGCCCCCTTCACGTTGCCTTAAATATAGCTGAGCTAAGATGTAGATCTTGGAGAAACAAGAAGATTCTTCATTAAGCCTTTTCTACAGTTATGATGCACAAAAAACTAAAATAAACATCTGTCTATTTGGATAGTCTCATTTCCTTTACTAAAAATAGCTGTCATCCTTGAGAAAGGCCACTGCATCTGCACTGTATCTGTGCCTGGCATGGTAATTAAATACTGAGATAATTCAGTCACAGAATGCACCCATGCTGTCAAATGGAGGCATTTCTAAAACACCATGGCACTCTGGGGGATTCTTGCTTCAAATCACCTCTGAGAGGTGACAGAAAATTCAGCTGCCTCTTATGCATCAGATCTCCAGCAGCTCCTGGTGAGTCTTTAAAACAGGATCCTTTCCTTTAGTCATGCACAGAATTTCTCTGTTTTGCTTCTTTTGGCCCTACTGACCCATCACAGCTAAGACAAGATAAAATCACCCACAGAGCTTCAGAATTCAAGGCATCATTGCAGTTTAAGCAAGCCTGGAATGCCATGCTAAAGCATAACAAAAATCCAGAAAACAGCTTAGCTCGTAGTCTACACTTAAGCTAGACTTGAATCTGTTTTCAAGTAGAAAGATGAGTTATATTTATCAATATTCTTTGCACAAATAATGGTCCTCACAGTGTAGGGATCTCACTTCAAATCAGTAGTATCAACAGGATGTTACTAAATTGCCCTGAGTTTCCAATTTGGTGATGGCAGATGAATACATGGTCGACTTTCTGCCAGATCAGCTTATCAAAAAGTGCTCATTTTTTCCATCCATGCCATCTTTAGACTTGGAAGAGTGAACAGATCATATCTGGACCTGTCAAAATTGGAGACATGAGACAGAGAGATGCTAGTTGATTTGGCTTTAAGGTTTAGTATTCTAGTTAGTGTTTTGCAAAAAAACCCCAAACAAAACAAAACCCACCAAAACAAACAAAAACCCTGACAATAAAACTTTTTCAGGAATAATAGCTTTTGGTCATTATTAAAAAGAAAACTTTCAGGAATAACTTAGAAGAAAAATTATTTTGGCTCATGCCTTACATTCTGATATATTCCCTTGAGCTTAAAAACCCCTCATATTACTAAAATGAAACTGTTCTAGATAAAGTGAAAATAAGACTCCACAGATCTGTTAAGTACCTTGAGAAGAAAAAAGTTTTGTCTGAGGCACGTAAATGTGCACTGCTTACACCTCCTTTGCGCAAACCTATGACTAAAGCCATACTGTTTATTACCATGGATGTTTTCCAGTCTAACTTGTGCTTTAAAAAAATCATCACTTATTAGACATTACTGCAATTCACAACATTAGAGCTTTAGACTCTCTTTCAGGCCTTTGGTGTGAGTCATTCTTTGCTTGTAGCATTGAGTTTATAACAATGATCAGTCTTCTTTCAGTTAACAGCAGTATGGAAAACAAAGGATAATCTTCAAAAAGGTTTCACTGAAGATTTTCTATTCCCAGTTCTGTTTCAACAGGCAAAAGGTACTGCAGTTGTTGCCTCAAAGCCTGATTTTATGCTAAGTCCTCTACTTATTCCAGAGAACACCCAAACCCAATTATATAGTTGCAGGTGTGGTTCCTGAAAGAAGATCTCCAGCAGCTGAACAATGAAAGAGGCTGCTGGGAGAAGTTGCAGATTCTTCATTGTTGAAGGTCCTAAGGACCCAAGTGGTCATGGTCTTTGGCAGCCTGCTCAAGTGTCCCTGCTTTCAGGGCTTGGGCTGGACAACATCTATAGGTGCCTTCCAGCCTCAGCTGTTGAGTGACTCCCACTGCTTTGGAGTCTGTTTTGCCCACTCTGCAGCTCCACTGAAGATCAGGACACCAATGGCACCACAGTGGGTACCCAAGGGGCTGGGGGATGCTTGGGAAAGGACGTGTTTTCAGGGATGGGGGGGGAGTGAAGAAGATCAAGAGTTGAAATGCAGCCAAATCTCATTAACAGAACCTGTCTGCCACTAAAACATAAGCAAGATTGAAGCACCGCTAAAAAACAACATCCAACAATCCTGAAGTCTGTCCGAAGACTTAAAGGGTCTAACACAGCAGGAGAAAAGTCAGGGGTAACAAGCAATGGCTTTGGCATACAAAGCTTGCACACACACAACATACATGACATGTCAGCCTAGGGAAATATTTTCACCTGGACTTTGTGCCTCAGTTCCTACACCCATGAGGGTTTCACATTTATTTACAAGACTCTCCATGGGCAGTTTTCTGCTCCTTCACTCTTCCAACCCTGGTGATAATGTCAGCCTTATCCATGCAATAGAGGAATGTAAAGCATGTCAATACTACTGGGAGGTGCACAGACTGCATTTCAGCACTATTTACAAGTATGATAACCCTTTATTGTGCTGGGTAACTTTTTAAACAGAGAATCCTATAGTAAGCCCTTGCCTTTGTTCATCTGTTAACTGATATTCCACATGGCTGATAATGGATACATGGTGACCTTGTACTGAAATTGCTGTATGGAAAAAAAAGGAAAAAAATGTAAGCCCCAGTGTAGCCACAAGCTACAAATATCTTCTTTTCCCCTTCTAGCTAAACGGGGGTAAAAATACTGTATTTAGATACCATTCAGACATAAACATGAAAAAAGAAATTGCCCCTTGGTTTTATTTCTTTGCAGGGCAAACATGCAGGAGATGACAGAGGCAGCCCAGATCCATTCACTAGAAATGTTCAAAAATAATATTGCCAGTTGATTTCTCCTATTAGGAGGAAGGCAATTATTTGCTCTACTGAACACTAATGCCTGAGATTATTTAGTGACTCCAGACTAGCTTGGACAAAAGCATGGGTTTCATTTCCAGCTTGCCAGAGAATCTAATTTTGCTCAGTATGACCAGTCAAGTTACATGTCACCTTATGCCTCTTGATTGCCTAGAAACTGCATTAAAGAACATAAAGAAAGTCATTATAATGACTAATCAGTCACAAAGGCCACCACAAATGTACTCAAGAGAGACATTACATAGTAGCTAAAATCAGTTAGAGTCCAGATGCATCTTCAGAATTTGCAAGCATAAGAGCAAGTTTGCCCTACTAAGTGTGAAGGAGAGTCAGGATGTGGCTCTGAGCTTCAAGCACTGGAGATTGCCTCCTCCTCAAGTACATTGTGCTGCTTCTTACTACCTGGTATCTGCTGTCACTTTGTCTTCTTTCCTGAACAGAGGTCCAGACCAGGTTCTGCACATCCTGCTACTTCTCTAGCTGTTCCAAAGCAGTTTCCTCCACAACAGCTACTTATACAGACACACTCCTGCTGCCTCTCACAGAAAGAAACGAATTCTTTTCCACTCATGCCATGAGCAAAAGGTGACAACAGGGTCTCAGCTATCCTAGGCTTGGGGTTCTGCCATGAAATTCCAATCACAAATCTTCAAAAGAAGTAGTAGTTGAAAACCACAGAACTGTGTTTTTAAGTGTATTTATGATAGTGGTTTGTTTTTTTTTTTTTTTTTTTCTTAACTTTGTTAGGAAGCTGAAGTTACAGGAAATAATACCACCTTATCCTCCTTCCTTGTTGTCACCTCACAGGTCACCACCACAAGTCTCTCAAGAGAGGAAGGCCTACAGACACTTATAATTTCTGCAAGACTTCAAGGGGGAAAATGGAAGGTATTCTTCAAGTTTATTGCATCCTTCCACTCAATAGAACAGAGCAAATTCCTGTAAAATTCATTATACTCCTTCAGAATTAATAGAGTGACTGGCAACTTTAAACTTATCTGGTGAGAATAGCCTACAGCTAATTTTCTGCATAAAAAATAAGTTTGTTTAGCGTTGTTCAGCAACAGGTAGAACATGAAATACAGAAACAGAGCAACATTTGTCATGGTTTGTCTGTCCAGCGACAGTCTGTGGAGCATAGAAGACAGACCATCGTTACTCAGGACTGTGGTAAACTGTTTTAAAGATGAAACTTCCACATTATTTCTTTCTGTGGTTCATTTTAATTGGATCTGGGTCTTTGTGCAGCAAAGTTAACAATAGCTAACTAAATGCTTTAATTCTTCCTAGGAAAGAATGCAAACATCTAACCTTCTGCCATGACAAAGATCTGTCCAAGCCATGCCACTTGAGCATTTTATGACCATTTTTGATTAATTATTTCTTAGATGGAAGTTTGCAACACCAGATTATTTGCATGCTTTCCAGCTATGGTATCTACAGCATCTAATTCAGGTAATGCATTAAGCATAAAAGGCAAGACCATGGCTCAGGCCATCTGAACGTCACAGCAATCAAGTCACAGGCTTTTATCTTCAAAAGCACAACCTGTTTTAATAAGAGAGTGTTGAAATATGCAGAGTACTCCACAAATAAGCTACTTGAAGTTAGCCTTGTGTAAGATAAAGCACCCCAGTCCAGCAACGTAAGAATTTCAGAGTTTGTGGATTTACTATACTACTACATTGTGTGTCAGGAAAGTGCTAAATAAAGAAACACTTACTGAGATAAACTACATTTTCACTTTAAATTAATCTGTGTGAAAGAGGCCATAGCTATCAAAACCAACAAAACAACACAGAAATATACACATCTTGCAAAATACTTTATAATTTGTTACCACAGATTATTCATAAGTCTGATTTTAAGCAAAAAGAAAATTCTGAGTACTACTAATACAAAAAATCCCTACTCTGTCAACCTTTTACCTACATTTCAAGCAGGTTTACAAAGGTGCCTCACAGTCCTCACAGTCTGCTTGCTATCAGCTCAACTCACAGAGCAAGTCATTACAGCCTGAAAGACAAGGTTGAACATACTTTCCAAACTCTAGGTTTTAATTAATGCCATGACTGCAACATTTCCCAAAGTCTTGATATAAGCACAAGCTCTCTCTCAGTGTTCTATACCTCCCCCACTCCCACTCACCTCTGTTTCAAGGACAAACTTTCATTAGCAATGTGATCTTTAGCACTGGCTCTATTGACTGTAATGCTTGGTACTGCTCTATTTACTCAACACTACCTCATTGTTTGTAGTGCAAGCTTAACCAGTTGTAGGAGAATAGCCAATGCCTGCAAAATTAAAGCATTTTTTTCTAGTAGGTTGTTTCTCAAGTTTTTGTAGTAATATGCAGGGAAAGTAAAAAGATGAGGTAATATCAAAAGAATGAAGAGACACTTATCATCCACAACCCAGTTTCCTGCATTATTTTCTCATACTCCTGCCTCTCCATTAAACTTGTACTGTAAGAATATCATAAGCATGGACTTTCCTGAATAACAGCCTTGAAATCTATGAAGCATCTTTGGTTATATAAGAATCCAAGTGATTCTTGATCAAACCGTTACAAATACGAGCAAAAGAATGTCAAACTTTCTTAAACTGCTTTGCTTTGTAAATGGGGGAATGTACCCTTTCTTGTACAAACATGCTTTCACAAATACATAAAGGACAAGTGGAATTAGATCCCTAAATCAGTTTGCCTTCAATCTCAAACTTTCAAGTCACAGATTAGGGCATCAAGAATTGGTAATGACTCATAAGGGAAAATGAGAGTGAGAAATTATTAGAGATATGATTTTAGCAGTTCACAACTGAGTAAAATCAAAATTTACACTTGGCCTTCCAAGGGATTCAGACCTGCCCAACACAGAACAAGGGTATTAATGGTTACACTTTTTGGATGTTACTTCCTCTTACAGAACTACGTCCTCCCTTTCAGGTATCTTACTGCTTCCAAAGCAAGTTCCTTGTGACTGAGAAGACTTGACATGGGTTTGTCTGAATGTGAAGCAAGTCACAGCTTCCTGTGATCAAATCTTAGCATCTGAGACTTATAGAGAGAGGGTTTATATTTTCTTTTGTTTCTTTAAGCATAACCACAAGAACAGCCATTTTCTTCTGCACTTCATATTTACAAGGTGCCATCTCACATGCTTTGCAATAAGCTGAAGTCCCTCCTGTGTAAGTTTAATTCTGTTGTAAGAAATAACACTGAGACACTCAAGTTATCAATCAAGCAAACTGCAAAACTCTGTCACAGTCATATTCTTGTGACAACTATGTATTTCCAGCTCTGTATCTCTCACCATCCCCCTCCAATCCAATGGTATTTGATTCAAGAGGATTGGTGTGTTATACAATGTCTTGTGTATTTCTTAAGCAGCAAAGTTAACTTAAATCAACTTTCTCCTACAATAAGGTCTGGTTACACAGCAAAACTTCCACAGGATTTTTTTCACTTTTATTTTTCAAGTAACATTTCTGTAGTTCTACTTTCCTCTTAGTGCAATTCACTGCAACAGACTTACCAGGAAAGTAAATATCTTTACAGAGGTTACAGCAGAAGTTACACACTGCCAATGTCGACACAGCTCATTGTAATGTTAAAGTACATGCTTACATTTCTCTAGAATAAGAGCCAGAGAATGGAAGCCCCACTAATTAAGCTTTGATTTGAATTCAATAAGAATAATAACAAAATTCAGAGACTGTCCTAGAACTCTAGTAAAAGGACCTTTCATTTTGAGCTAACAGGTGTCCAAAATCATCACAGGAGCCAAGTTTTTTGCAAAAAGGAATACAACTGTTTCTTAACCCTAAATTTCTAACCAATATTTTAGTTAGATAAACAAAATATTCATTTCTCAATCCTTTTTGCCACACTGACCACTGCAGCTCTGCAAAGAAAGGCAGCAGGAGGAAAGAGAAACTAAAATCAAGTAAAATAGAAGTCTGGGGGAAGCGAGACAGTTGGTTTCAGTTGTTTTGTTTTGCCTCTCATCAAAAGGAGTGATCATTTGAATTTCAATTCCTAATACCTTTTGCTTAATATTTCTCCCATAACTCACATCCAACTTCACAGCACATGGATTTAATGAATGAGGGACAAATAAGCAAAGCAGCTGTTTGTGAATAAAGCAAGAACAGAGGCTATTGTATAGAAGTACACTGGAGAAAACTGTGAACAGTTTAAGGAACATCACAGATTTATCAGAGCAAAGCACTGAAACATGGTTTGTAGAACAAACATGACTTCTGACTCAAGACTCTCTTGGAACACATGTCAAGGTGTCTTTCAGAGATTCAGTATTTCCTCCCTTTTATTGGAATAAGGTTGTAGCTAACAGAAAACAACATGATATCTCTGCAGGAAAGAAAAAAAATTTTCCAGAGCAGATAGGAGATGGCAAAGACATGAATGTGAAGGAGAATTACTGGTTTTGTTTCTGATTAAGAGATATAAAATTTCCACTTTAAACCATAGAAATTATAAAATGAGACAGGGTTGACATTGTGTTGCTAAAACATTAATCTTTAGTCAGCATTTTTCGTTCTGGCCACAACAGAACTTTTGCTTTGCTAGCAGTATCAATTCCAGCCTCTGTGCATCAGTCTGAAACCCAACTGCTCAGCAAGGAATTGCTGCAACAGATTGACAGAGATGTTGCCTTCATTTGGCAGCACTTAGATGCCCAAGAACTTAATATATAACTTAAAAGTGTTGGTTTATTAAAAGGGAGAAAAAAAAAATCAAGTAAACCAACATATAGATTGAGGAACTGTGCAACCCTTTCAAAATGCTACCAGAGGAAGAGAGAAACAACACAGGTTTGCAGACAATGCAGAGTATCCACACACAGTTTTCTAAGCTGCTTCCATGTTAATAGCAAGAACAGATAGAAGCACTGCACATATAATTACTGCCAAAATAATAGAATACAAATCATAGAATCATTTAGGAAAGATCTTCCAGATAATTAAGTCCTACCATTAACCTAACAGCACCAAGCTGACCACTCAAACATGTCACTAAATGCCACATCTACACATTAAAATTCTTTATGCTTCATTTATTCCTCAGCCACTTTTGAAAACCCTGACAATAATTCATTAACACATTTCCAGTGATTTTTTCAGTAGCTATTTAGAGCAAGTTAGAGGAAAGAAATTCAAAGTCTCTGAGGATCATGCAATCTAGCAATCTTCGTATTAAAATGCTTCTACCCTCTATTTTGCTGTCTTTCAATGACTTTTAAAAAAACCTGCAAGAACAATTTCAAGAGAAATTCAAGTATTGAGATATAATATTATAGCTGTGGAAACCCAAATGTATTATGGCACAGTTTACAAACACGGCACAACATCACTCCCTGTGAAGATGGGCACCTCAAGCTGTTCTGCAAGGTCATGGTAAAGTTTATTTGTCCATATATGCTATGGTAATTAATGCCAGACTTGGCAATTAATTGTTACTGTTCAACTTCATCAGAAAAAGTAGCAACATCTGCTATCACAGAAAAGTCTACTCATACTCATCCTCAAACCACTGGGCCTAATTATTCACTTCTCATTAATATTGGCACTTGTAGTTTTAAGAGAAGATAGCCCAGCTTGCCAAGGCTACCACACTTTTATGCCTATAAGGAAAAAAATATGCAGCTTTAGACAAATTCTTTTATCTAATTCTCTGCTCATTCAGAAGTGAAACATACCTAAATACAGGAACAAAGCAAGGGAACCTTCCTATTTCCTACAGGGAATACTTGAGGAATTCAGATAAAAGTATTGCAGCCTTTGGAGAAGGTAAGGTCACTGCTTTTCCACACGACATAACAGAAGCGCTGCCAATAACAAAAGGATTCACATGATCTACATATGTATATGTCTGCATATATATATATTTAATATACATATCAGAAGAACTGTTTATGCTATCAAGTCTTTTCTGGGCTTTCTGAGGGAGCAGATTTGAGTGCTTTTATAATAATGTAATGGGCTACAGAGCTGGGTAGTGCTGAGAAAGGGAAGATAGTTTATCTAAGCCACCAACAATAGAATTGCAACTAAGCTTCTGAAAAAAGAGTAATCCATAGCTAAAAACCAATAAAAATCCAGACTGCAACATCCTACAGCTACAGGAAGCATTAGCACATCCTTAATTCCCCACAGTGAATAATGATGATATTCCAATAAGAAGTATGAAACATAATTTAACCAACCCTCATTTACATTTATCAATGAAAATAGGGAGCTTTTGGATGATAATAAATGTGAAAATTCTACATAAGGCTACCTGCACACAGGACACTCAGCTCTCCTGTAAGAGCAGGGATCTATCAGTTACCTACCCTGACAACCTGAAGGCCCTTGTGTCTATCAGGAAATTCTCATCACTCATTGCTGATGCCAAACCAAAGCCACAGTTTCACATAAATTGCTCAGTGCCCAACCTGTCTTAAAACGTTACCCACCTTTCACCCACACCTTAGTGCTACAGCTGCCCTTGGGAAAACTTCCTAATCTGCCACGTGTGCATCAGACAGAGGCATTCCAAACCAGAACTGCTTTCAACTCAGAACAGTGCCCTGCTCCAGTTCAATCTGCAGCCCCAAAGACTTTTGTACTGGCAGAATGCAGGAGGGAGGGCCGTGTAGCAGCACCTGCCCAAGTGAAAGCTGCCACTGAAGAGTTCAGGGGCAGAAATAGCTTAAGCTGGTATCGCCATCAAACGTGTTGGATCATGAAAACACAACCAAAGGGTGTAGTTTCACAGGATGTGAGCTTGGACAGCAAAGCAGTTTTAAGTTCCCACCCCACCTGCTCATTTCAGTGATCCTGTTTACAGCACAGCTTCACAAAGGGTTTTACTGACACAACAAAAAGATGGCAAAGTCTGGCGTAGGGGCAGAGGAGAAGCTGGCTTCACTGCTGAAGCCAAATCTTGTGAAATGACACCCTAAGTGTTTGTTGTGGAAAGAACAGCCTGTCTAGTAACACTTGCAAAGGTTTGCCAAACACCTGCTCTAAACCGTCAGAACTCAGCAAATACTCCAAACTCTGTTAGAAGTTGTATTGAAGTGATGCAGTCACCAAATAATCTGAAGTTGGAAGACCAACCATAAGACTCAAAAAACAAAAAAAAAAAAAAAAGAAGTCACCCTGCATTTTCAGTTGTTTTTTTTCTTCAGTTTGGAGACTGATAGGTGTATTAAAAATAAATTTTAAAAAAATCATTTATCCAAAATGAAGATGTGACAGCTGGCAAGCAAGCCAAGGAAACTTTCTGCTACCACTTTGTGAAGAAGAAGCTGCAGAACAAGTTTCTCTTAAAAAAAGGGTTGTAACCGGTTTATCAGGTTAGAGGAATTCATGAGTACTTCTATTTCTCCCCTCATCCCATTTGTTTCCAAATGCTCATTTAACCAGCTTGTTTCTTGTTGAATTTGCTGAAAATAAATTGCACCTGCAGCTCAGCTGGATGATCAATAGGCAGTCAAACATGCTTGAGGGAATGGGCAATTTGCTATCACCTAATAAAGTGGCAGCTACTCAGTATTTTCAATCTGAGCATTATTTAGGGGAGTATGCAGCGGGGGGGGAAGGCCCAACTTTGTCTTTCTCTATACAAGAATATGAATCAAAATATTCACTGGTATATTTGATTCGATATATTCAACCAGCAAGACTAGGAGAGTCTTTTAGACAAATTTTTAATATTTTAATGTCAATCCATAGATTAAAATTGAATGTTCTTAGCAGGTCCAAAAGCAAAGCCAGGTCTCACATGAGAATGTCTCCCTTTTTACATGTATCGTTCAAAGAAAGATGGTAATTACAGCTAAATACTACAGACAGTTCTCCAAAATTATTAGCTCTTCTTAGACTTATCCTTTGTCAGGAAGACATGCAAATACTGCCTTGCAAAAGGAAAGTAACATGTCTTAAGGCAAGCCATGCTGATTCAGCCAGGTTTTCTGTATGGGAGGTATTAAGAAATCCACAACACTTTCAACTTCATATTGGATTTTTAACTTAGAACCCCCATAGCTACAATCAGAGAAGAACATGAGTATGTCAGCTTTTTGATGACAGAGTAATGGGGCTGAGAGAAAGGCAAAGTTCATTTGGTTTTGCTCTTTAAAAGCAAGGTTCCATTCCTGCAAGGTTTCAGAGAACAACCTGAGAATAACTGCTCTCCCTTAAAAGCTTGCAAAGTGTAAAGCTACAGCAGTTAACTAAAAAAATATAAATAAATGCCAAGTAAGCCAATCCTGTGATTTGAGGATCTGCACAATGAAACCTGGCAAGAATGTCCAAGTCATGCAGGAAGAAAACTATTCCCTTTGGTAAGCAGAGGAGCTGATGCATGTTTAGAGGCTTAGATCACAGGCTCAGGACAGTTCCAAATACACACTTGAACAAGATATCTCCCACTTACTTTGTTAAATAAAAATCCTCAGTTTCCTACTCAGTAGCATTCAGCAGCTGTGAGTTCACCATTACTGGTCTGATATCAGAGGTAAGTTATTAATGCCATTTTGAACTAAATACATCAAGCAAGGTGTTCCCAAAGGGCACACCACATTTTATGACTTCAGGTAACTATTTCCCTGACATTTGTGCATACTCCACCCCCACAAAGGAAAGCTATCACAACACTGCACATCACCTATGAGAAAATACAGATGTATCCCATAATTGCAGCAGTACCTATGGAATCAAATGCTTGTTACCCTGCACAAGTACAGTATTAAAAACCTTGCAACAAAACATACAGAGCATATGCTGCAGCAAACAACTTGGTTATTTGGGGGCACTGTCCTTCAGAACCCTACCTTGTAAAATTACAACAACCAAAACTGACTGATAAGGAGCCCTATTTCAGAATATTTCTTAAGACAAACTCAAGTAGTAAGCTGTGCAAGATGTAACATTTTAAGAATATAAAGTAAAATTAAAAAGATGCATCATTTGATGAAGTGCCTGGTTAAAAGCAGAGTAAAGACTTGACCACACATTACAGGCCTTTGGTAGACCCCATCACTGCTGGAAAGTGAACTATACAGCAATAGAATTCTGTGGTTGGGGGAATAACTCCAGACCCACAGAAGCTACTCTTTACTACTGTTTACCAGCTACAAATCACTGATTCAGGACCACAGGATGTTTGAAGTTGAAAGAAACCTCTGAAGCATGGATAAAACTTACAATGGATTTGTGCTCAGTGATTCTCACTTCCCTCTACGAGTAGGGACTGGGAACCCAAGGCAAAAAAACAGAAGCATGCACCAAAACTTTCATTTACATGACTGAGATATGTGCTAAGGTGAGCAACTTTCAGCTGCATCATCAATTTTCTACCACAATCCAGGCAGGGTGTGGAAAGCTAATTTCACGTACTCAATAACATTATCTCAAATCAGGGTACAAGTCTACTTCCTTTTCCTCCTCCTTTTCAAATAACCACTTCAACTACCTGTTGCTTTTGCTAATCAAAATGCTTAAGTGAGAAAGAAAAAAAAAAAAAACCTGTATGTGTTGCCACCTGACTCATCCTTAAAATACATGATGCAATTAAAATATCCCGTGGACTTGTCTTCAAAAATGCAGAAAAGGATTTGCTATTAAAGAATATGGAGTTTTGCTGTTTGCCACAACTGCAAGTGGGAAGTTGAATTAATTCTCTCCTAATTCCCACAGGAGTCAGGACACAGAGGGGAAGGGAGAAAAGTTTAGGTAAGGTGTGTTCCAGAAGACTTATGATGGAACTGGCCACATCACAACTGGCATCCAACAATTAACAGCAAAATCATTACTTAGTTGCATAGATATGCAAACAAAAAGGAAAAAAATTGTTGTTTTTTAAGAGTCTCTACCCACCTACACACAAAGGTAGTATTTCCTTTTATTTGCTAAAGCAGACCCACCTACAGTGCAATTTACAGCAATAAGATACAATCTCTCATAAAGTATTGGGTATAATTAAAGTGTGTCTGTTATAAAGGTAAACAGAGTGTACTAGGCTAAGCTGTTCCAGATGTCTTTAGTGCAAGATCTGGGACAAGATCAAACCTGCAGCTGCACATTTTCTCAGGGGTTATTATGGAGCTTTAAAAAAAAAAAGAAAGAAAGAAAATCACCTCCTGGTCGTGGACTCCAGCAAAACAAAGGCAAGTAGAACAAATGCCACTGCAGCCAATGTTGACAGGTTTTAACCCACATAGAAGTTACATGTTCAAAGACACTCCAGAGTGTAGTGTTAACCATGCAGTATCAAAGAGGGTTAGGACCAAGTCTGCCAAGTTATCTGTGTCACCCGAAATTACAGCAACATGAACCTGTTCTACTGCCTAAGCAAGTTTCTTGCTGAAACACACCTACGAGTGATTCAGACAAGGTGTGGAAAGCCAGCTTTATATGTTACACAAAAATGCACTATTGTATTTTTCCATTCAAGCACATTTTATGCATAGAAAGGACAGTCAAAGCAAGCAAACTTTCGGGAACTGCATTATGTATACACTATTTGCACAAAATTTTTTGAAGTTGCTCAAGTCCTCTTGAGCTGTAAGTATCATACAAATTTTAGATTTCCTGTCTCAGCGTGATATTAAACGTGACAAAGAGCAAAGCTACATCAGAAAAAAGTCAAATCAAAGCACTTTATAATCCACTCATTAGTCTCATCTGGAATAAAGTAATACACAACAAGCATATCTGATGTTACATGAAAGATTTTTAAGATTTCAGCTGATTTTAAGAATAACAAATGGGAAAAAAATTTTCAATACACATTACAGAAGTGAACCTGTAGACTAGAATGTACCATGTGAAGTTTGAAAGTTTGATTAGCACTGCTTTATTAAGCAGTACCCTTATTGGCATACCCTTTCAAAGCTTAAGAGAAATTAGGAATGAAAGTAGACCCATCAAAACAACCAGAAGTGAGATCTTCCAAGGACTTAAAGCATCAGCTCAAATACTCTGGTACTGTACATAACCAGAGTTTCAGAATTATGGAGTTTCCACTTCAAATGGTTCAGGTCTCTTTTGGGTTAGCTTAAAAACAAGCATGAAAACTTGCTAGTGAAAGTATTTCAAAGTGCAAGACAAAACTAAAGTCTGTTTCCTTTTTCAAATGCATTAAATCTCATTCACAGGCTTCACCCTGAAGAGCCCCTGCTCTCAAAAGCAGCACCTCACCTGCTGAAGAACCCGGTCCAGTGGTTCAGCCTTGCCCAGTCCCTCCGGTGTTAAACCACTGACTTCGCGACACTGGTCACTTAAGTCCAAGTTGTCTGCTTTCACCAGGGATTTGTGTAGTGTCCCTACCTAAAAACATTCAAGAAATTATGGACAAAAGTTAGGAACGATCGAATTAGCTCTTTATAACATTGTGTTGAGACTGCAGAAAAATCAGAAAGGTGCAGTATCACCTCCCGATAAATGCCAGGAGAAAACGCATTTGTCTATTTCACAAATCGAAACCTTTGGCCTCGGTTTCTCTCTCTCCCTCCCACCCCGGAGAGCCACGCTCTCTGCTTCGGAGTATCCAAGCCCATTTTCATGGGAGGCCTTTTGCAGTTAGCACCGACTTTTGCGGGAGTTGTTAAGTGCAAAGGGAAGATCACTTAATAGTAAGGCAGTTTCGTGAATCCACTAATTAAATTGATAGTCCTGTTTGTTTTATCAAAGCCCTTCATCTCTAGGGGGTTATTTATGATAGGGCTTTTGGGGAGAAAAAAGATTAGAGATGACTTTTAGGTTGGCCTAAAAATTAAAAGAAGTCAATATTCTCTTAAAGGTTATCCAAACATTGGTTAAGCAAACAAAAAGCAGGCCCAAAGGGTCCAGCGGTGACCGTGAGCCGGCTCCCAGGGAAGCGAGCACGCTCGGAGCCACCCGGGGCAGCTTTTTGTTTTAAAGCTTCAAAAGTCCGTAGACATCCTCGAAGCTACACATGATTTAAAGAGGACGGGGCAGTGGGGTGTGGAAGCGGTCAAACTTTCTTTAAAAGTTACTTCTTCCCTCAAGACAGAACAAAAAGGAGCTTCCCGAGCCAGCGCCCCGGGCCGGGAATGCCCCCCGGGCACGGGCCCCGCGCCCTCCCCTCCCTCGGTGCATTTGTGAAATGAACAAACGGCTCCGGGCAGGCGGCGAGTGCCCGGGAGAGCCCGCTCGCCCCGCGCCGGGGAACGCGCCCTCGCCCCGGATATCGAAGCCATACCTTCTTGTTCTGTAGATCCACAACTTGCCACACCAAGAGAATTAGTTCCCTCTCATCCGAACCCAGTTTAGCCCCATATGCACCAGCTGTTGCCCCAAACAACACCACCAAAGAGTCACTGTGCGAAGCCGTCATGACCACAGGGGGAAACAACTACAATCAAAAGCAGAGGTCAAAAAAAAAAAAAAAAAAAAAAAGGAAAAAAAAAAAAAAAAAAAAAAAGGAAAAAAAAAAAAAAAAAAAAAAAGAAAGAAAAAACAGGGGGAAAAAAAGCAAAAGAAAGACACACTAACAAACAAGAAAAAAAATAAACCCAAAAAATCCCACAAGGCTCACCCCCTACCTCCAAGTAATCGAAGGGAAAAGGAGCGAACGAGAAGTCACAATATAAAGAGGAGAGAAAGAGCTATTTAGGAGGTTGGGTGTTCGAGGAAAAAAAAAAAACATGGAGAAAGAAAGCTCCCATCTCTACCTGTTCCCGGTGATCTCCTTCCCGGGGCCGATTGGGAGGTGAAATTAGCAAGCTGTGGGTTTCTCTCCCTCTGACATCATGGCAGAAGCTCAGTCTGGGCTTGGGCTTTTTTTTTTCTCTCTCTCTCTCTTTTTTTTTTCCTTCCCTCTTCCCCTTCCCCTCTCCTGAGTTACCTGCCCTTGGTGCAGCTCATGTGACTCTAGTCAATCTCCCAAAGGGACAAGGCCATTGGGCCTCTGGAAAAGGTGTAGGAGGGACGGAGGGAGAATCAACGCCTGGCTGATCTGGCCTGATTGGTTTTTGAAGGAGATCAGAGGCAAACTCCCTTTCCCTGTTGAATTCTGCCTGCAGGAAGTGCCTCTACCTGCTTTGAGCTCAGCGGGTCCCGCCCGGCGCGGGGTGCGGGCTCTGCGCGCTCGGACCCGGCCCGCTGCGGGGGAATCCGAACAATATACGAGTTGCTAAAACACAGTTTATGACTTAGCACTGAATTCCACGAAAGAAAAGTCTTTACCTGCTTCTAAGTAATTGCCCTTTGTGCACGTTGCTGTGTGTGTATCCAGCTACCCACGCCAACGCTAACGTGTAATGAAAGTGCAGCATTCCACAGGGATTTTTAAGGGATATTACAGGCAGAGAGTACTTTGCAATTTAGGCCCTATCCTTCATATAGTTTGTAAAGATGGGTCTTAGTAAAACAATTCTTTTTGCTTTGAGAAAGGATGTATCATGGAAGTTTTGCAAAAACACTGCGTAAAGACCTGCATTTTCTACCTTACAAGTGCTCAATAAGGAGCTGTCTCCTGGGCATTAACTGCAGTCCAAAATGGGCAGCTTTTCTCCTCTCCTCTCTCCTCTTTCACTGGTGAGACTACACTGGGAAACCACCACCTAGTTTAGCTGCTATGAAAACACTCCTGCTCAACAGTGGCAGCAATATTTGTAACATCGAGGACTGAGAAAATTTTCAGAGATATTTTCAAACTCAAATTGATTCTAAAGCAGAAAAAAAATCAAAAGGCTTCTAAACTCTTTTGAAAGTTATTTTTCCTACTGCCACCACTGATGAGTTACTAATGATTTTTAAAGGCCAAATGCTGCAAGTTAGACTAGTCATAATTTAGTAATAATTTTTCTTTTGTTTAATTAAGTCTTCAGTATGTACTTCAATATTACTGTCGTGTTGAATTTTTACTGAATGAAAATTGGTGGTGCTATTTAGCTACTGATGTCTATCCTGGAAAAATGCATAGCTGGGCATTTAACTGTGAATATCTGATGGTTTAAATTATTAAATCACATTTTCTCATCTTCTTTTAACATTCCAATTTTATAATTGATTAATATTAATTAATAATTAATTATTAATTATAACAATTATTATGGACCTCCTTCTGTCAAGCACTAATTCCCCATGCTAACACCACCAGCAAGATTAATTCCACTTATTTCAGTGAAAATGAACTACAGTTCAAGGATGCTGTCTGATGTGAAGTATCTTAGAATTCATGTGTTACAAGTATTTACCTGACAGAGGCCATGCAGGAAATGTTACACAGGTGCATCTCACTGAATATCACAAGACAGTTAAACATCTCTCAGCTGTTGTCTCTGAAGCTCATGCATCTGCCTGAGAAGCAATCCTGAAAATATATTGTTATAGAAAGGGCAAATTCTTGAACAGAGATGAAAACTTTAATCTGTAACATGTATACATTTATATATTCAAAATATTTTCAGCATTGTATTTTCTAGCATTGCTGAATTTATGCCACAGCTGTATTTTCCTCTGTTAATGCATTTCCAGAAGTCCTTGGTAGAATAAAACCCCATTTCTTTTCCTTTTGTTATATCCTTTGGATATAGTGGTAATGAAACAGTGTAACTGACTGTTACTGAGTGTGGGATGATTCTTATCCCTGAAATCTCTAATAAGGACCATAAAAATGACTGCAAGTGTGAGAACAGTTCTCTTCTCAGCCTGTTCTCCACCTCCCAAACTCACACACATATATGGGGGTGTTTGGAGAGAGGCAGTGTTTGTACAGATAGGTGTAAACACAGATTAAGTGTAAATACAGATTTTAACTGTAGCTATGCTCACAGAAGAAAATACCAGGCTGTTGCAATTTAGCTGCCTTCATGAGGATCTCATTTTGTAGCCCTAATATGTGAGTACTTCATACATGATGGGATTTTAATTAGCAGATTTCTATAGAAGATCACATGATAAATTCTTGGCCAAGTTTACACATATGCTCACAGGCTTCAGTGAACTGGCTCAGAGAATGCCAGTACATAGGTACTTGTCTTTAGGATCTAATGTGAAAGAAAAATGATTGTAATTCACTCAGAGCAACACATCAGATTGAAGAAGTCCTCCTCAAATCAATACCAAACACCACTGAAAATTTATTTGAAATCTACGCATGATATCAAAGGCTGGTGAGACCAAAAGCTTCTATGCTTTTTACAATTATATTAGCTCATCCCATGTAATGTAGCCTCTCTTCAAGAAAGCACATCTGGTTTCTACTTTTAGACTCTCTTGACTCATATAATTCTACTGTTATTAATTTATCTGAACTATTCTAGCTAAATGAATTTAAAACATATTCTAAAATGTTTTAAAAAAACCCTTAAATAAATGCTGGCCTTCCTGCAATATCACACATTTCAAATAATCAGATTATGCAACTGACTTTTCATTCATCTTCTATCTACAACCCTCCCACTCTCTGCTCTGGATTGTACGAGCAATTTATTGATCTAAATAATATAAAGGAATGACATCGCACATCTCAACAGAACAGCAACAGGATCCAGTTCCTGAAAAACATATGGGACAAGGCCTTGTACACTGAGCATAGAAAAGTTAATTTATAACCAAGATCTTGCTTTAATAAAGAGTTATTGCTCACCTTTAGCTTTAATCCTGGCAGGCATATTTATAGAGGTACTTGTTTGTAGGCTCCATACGAGGATAATGTCTCATAAATGTAACTGGGTGGAGAAGAAAAGTTTTAAAGATGGACACTCATTGTTATGCAAGCTCAGTACTGTTATTATTTTGATTCTTATTAATCAAGCAATTAAAACTGTAAAATAGATCAGTTTTACAATTAGATCACATGAGACCACTGAAGAGACTCATTAAAAGCATTGTGCTTGAATGGATAAATTTGTGGTGGCATTTTCATTCAGGGAAGGGAAGGGAAGGGAAGGGAAGGGAAGGGAAGGGAAGGGAAGGGACCATCTATTTTACTACATTATTAAAAATTCCTGTGAACTGAATGTCCTGATGACTGGAGACCTTTTGTTAAAGCCTAATAAAAGGAGTATGAAACTTTGAGACATGAGATCTGGAGTAATATCCTGACTGCATTTAGATCTACAGAAATACCTCAATAACCTTTCAGGGAACATGGAAGTCAATAATTTGTTCTGAACTAGTATGATATTGAGAAGTTATTTGTCCTCATGAATATTTTACTCATCAGTTATAAGGAGGAAAATGATGATGATATTTAACCCTTTAAAATGGTTTGAAATACCCTGAAAAAAGTGAATTAACTTTGAAGTTGGGTCTAATTTCAAAATTGGCCATGGTGGCAAGGCAAAAGATGTGCACCAAAAGATGTCCAGAGGTCTCTTCTAGCTAATTTTTTTCCTATAATTTTGAGAAACAGAGATATTAAATTGAATAAGTGTGAAGCCTTGGTGTTTCTCTGCATAATAGGGATAGTAGTAAATTCTCTGCATGCCTCAGTGCCTCCAAACTGAACTGGCACTGGAAGTGAAAGATCTGTAAGTGATGTGCAAGCAAATGTGAGAAGACATTTAGATTTCATACCCTTTCAATCCTTGGCTCCTGGATTGGATTATAAGGTACTGCAGCAATATTTGCTGAAGGAGGAGCTTACTGTAACTCCTGAAACATAAACCCATAGGTAAAGAATTTTCTGGCATCCTTTCTTTAACAGCAAATGAGTGGGAAAAGGCATGGGAACAAGTGCTTAGCAGTGTTCTTTGATTGCTGTCCAGATGTTCAGAGAGATCTGGTTCTTTGGTCTGCCAGGTAGTTGTGCCATGATTACAATGCACTGTAGAACCTTGAAATAATTTCCATTGAGATATCCACAGAAGCTCAGCAATCTGCTGAGCTTCAGAACTGTGGCTCTGATGGATTGTTACCCTGCAGACACCAGCACCAACAAGCCACACTGGATGCATTCACTTAGAATCCTGTTTCAGTTGGAATTTATTTCTATTGACTTAAAGGTAAGTTAAAACATAAAATTGGTGACTAGACAAGATAAATAAAAATGAAATTACTTCCCCTATTATTTTACATAGCTTCTCTTCTTTATGGAATGGCAATCAATGCAGTGGTTTAATCCTACAAAGGTTTTATACATGCTTAGTTCCCATTGGAGTATTGGTGTGAGCTGTTCAGCAGTTTCTCCAGATTACACTTACCAGGCTTTTGAAAATCTAAGCATTTACTTTTCCACCAAACTTGTGGACAGATCAAACATGCATGCATAGCAGTGTCTTTCATGAATACTGTTATAGATTTACATCAAAGTTTATAACAAATAAACTGATTTCCTTTTTTAAAAAAAAATAGAAATAATGCTGTCTGTTAAATAATTTACTGAACAGTTTTCTGGATTTAGAATCACTAAAATGATTGCTGACAGGGACCTCTGCAAGCCCTCTTGTCCAACACTGGCTTACTGCCAGCACTACATTGAACCAGCCAGTATTTTGTCCAGCTGTGACTTGGAAACCTCTGTGGATGACCCATTCCTGTGCTGCACTGCTTTGCTGATGAGAAACTTTCTCCTGGTTGCCAATCTGATCTCGCTGCTAAGTTTTTAAATAATTCACTGCAACTAGTTGAGACAGGATCTTTAAGCTGTGGTAAGTTAGAAAAGCCATGTGGTACAATTCCTGTTACCTAATGAGATGAATATGCAAGTACTTCCTGACCCTTCCAATCTACCTTACCTGTGATTCAAAATTGACTTTGTGCGAAGCTTTATTGCCTTTTCAACCTGCCTAAATAAATTCTCGTTGCAATTGCTCATTTTTTTTACTAGTCTCCGGTTTATGAGAAAGAAAATTCAAAGGAAAATATCCTTTTTGTGGCAAGTATTTAAGCAAGACTGATGTTCAGTCTCAGATCAGAACACTTCTATTTACTAACCCATTCTCTCTTTGCCCATTGAAAGGATACAACAGTTTACAAGTCTGTCAGTGTGGCAGAATATCTAATGGTAAAAAATTTGGTTTTTAATGATAAAGTTAATCTAGTGAGGTATTTGTTACATAAGCTATAAAGGAAAGAAATTCCATTATCAACATTCTTGCTACTATCAACCTTGTGAAAGGAGTAAAAGCATAAATTAATAACACTATCCACTGCAATTGCTAAAAGCCAAAATGCTCTCTGTTATTCACTAGTATTTACATGCAATTAAATTGAATAATTTTCTGAATTTATAATTAGTAAAATTTAAAATTACGAATTTATAGTTCAACAGGATAAAGTTATATCCTCTCTGGAAAAGATCAAGAGTTTACTCCTCATAATAGTAAATGAGAATGACCTAATGTCTACATAAAACATTTAATTTGGGCCATTTTGTACTTTATATTTTAACAGACCAACTCAGAGACTTCCAGTCATAGGAGCAGCAAGACAGGAAATTCAGCAGTGCTTTACCCTTACAGAAAACTTCAGTAACACTCCTTCAATGAATCGATGATATTCAGCCTGTCATATTCCCACACATAAATGCAGTCTCACTGTACAGCTAGAAAGTTTTTAGAAGTTCACTGAACCACAAAATCACTGATGGTGTTTGCTTGCTTTTGGTCACAGCCATCTGGAACACTGGATTCCAGTCACCCATTTCCAGTCACCTCTGCATGTAAACACAAAAACCAAATAGACAACATGAGAAATGTAAAGGCTGTTATCTACATCAAAAGATCTGCATGCTCCACACTGCTCTCCCTTACTCAGAGCTGATAATCAGTGCTGCAATGCAGCAGTGGTGAAAGAACTGATCATCAAATACAAAGGACTGTATACTGGAACTCTAAGCTATTCAATGAAAAACAACTATAGAGTTTACACAATTAATGATGAATTTATGCAGGTTACATCTTCTTAAGCTTCACTGAAAACTGGTTAATACCGGTCTCTTTCATGAGATTATCTTGGCAGAAATTACTAATCTCTGTCTGTTCATTCAGATTTTACCACAATCTCTCAGCTGACATAAAAACCTTGATAAAAAAGGTGTGTTCCAATAATATTTAATTTCCATTTCATTTAACTGCTCTGATATTTAACCTGTTTCTTCATTAGAATTTAATTAAACTTATTCCACATACAGATATGCTAATACACTTCTTTTTCTCACCACAGTATAAACAGAAGTAAAATATAAATGCAAAACATAAGCAAAACTTAACCACCTGTTGAAGTACTTGGGCTTTGAAAATATTTCATCGAAGCATTTTGTATAATAAATTGATGAATGCAATTATGTGCATCCAAAACAGACATGATAGGACCTATCATTCAATGATTTCCTGATCTTCCATCTTGATTATGGTTATTTTGCATCACTTCACTTCTACCAGCAATTGTTACATACCTAGGACCTGACAAGGGCATTTCAAGAACACCCTGTGTCCTATTCTATCCAACACAAGGATGGCATAATTTCCCCAAAGTAGCAGCAGACTTCTGATTTTTTTTTTGTTTGCTTGCTTTTTTTTTGTATTTTTGTTTTCACTGTCCTGTCTTGAAAGTACAAGGTCTTTAAAATGTCTTGTCTGACTCATGACTACAGCCTCTAGCAGAACTAATGCCAATTTCTAGGAAGATTAGATGAGTTTATTTTCTACTCTACCATTTGCAGCTTGATAAGACAACTACCGGTTCTGCAAAATAATCTGACTTTTTTTCTACAGCACTTCTAAATGCACTTCAATTGCTTGCATGGAAGACTCTAGTCCACATTGCACTGTATTATATAGTTACAGTCATGTCAGTAGAGTCATCAGATCCGCACTCAAATAAATTTCCTTGTTCTATTCAACAAATGCTCTTTTCACTTTAACCTCTGAACATGATTAAACTAGTACCTCTCTTCCTTTGGCCTGATGTTGGATCTTACACACTGTGGAAGTAAGGTAGAAGTAATGTCCTTACAGATACATCTGGCTGATAGGAGAGTGATATGGTTTCCTGAGAAGAAATATTCTCAGAGAAACATATTGCACAGTGAGTGAATGCTTTCAGACAGAAAGAAGACGGGTATACCCAGATTATTCCTTTTGGCATACTGTAGAAATTTTAAATCTAAGGCACCATATGATGCAATTCAGTGCATTTTATCCCTTAACAGCTATAGAATAGCTTTATAAGCACAGATAATAACTAAGCACAGGCAAGCAGGTGCAATTCCCTTCCCAGCAAGCTGGAGTTGTGATAATATACCCTGACAGAGCTGTTTCATAAGTGCCAGTTCTACCTCACCTCCTTTTCACAACCCTCTGCTAACGTAGCACACCCTTGTTTGACAGGAAATGTCACCTTGTGTTCAGTCATTCCTTCTTTTCCTCAAACAATTATTTCAGCCATGGTGTCACACAGTTAACATACACTAAGATTTTGTCTTTTCTACACTGAAATCCATGGTGGTGAGGAAAAGAAAGAGAGCCCTGGGGCACAGGAGAGGAAGTTACCTGGCACATTCTGGGAGTGGCTCTGCAGTGACTCGGGTGAATGCAGCGATGATAATGCTCTGGCTCCAGGTGAAGTAGATGTCTAGGACATAACTAACTTTGAACTACTCCTTTCCAGACTCAGGGGCTCTGCTTTGTGTGAGGAGGGAGTCTGAGGAGTCCGAACTGCTCCTCTGTTCTCTGGAGTCGTTCCCTCATTCGGTTCAGTTATCCTGGAAAAAACAAGACAGTGACTCATGGGAATGGGCAAACAAGGGGGTACTTTTGCCTGGTAGGTCATGAATCCATGGCTTTAGGGCACATCAAGCTTTTCTAGGGCCAGGTACCGCTGAACACCTGCAGCCTCACTGAGGGCAGTCAGGCCAGCTGTGCTGTCACACTGAGTCACTATGGGCAGCATTTTACACCTACTTTCTATAGACATAAGATGTAAGATTGCGAGATCTGGTCTTCCTGTCTCTTCAAAACTCTGGATTACACTCTATCTATGCAGGAATCCCTATCAGAGGATGTATAAAACAAGTTTTTGATAAATTAATGTGTCAATTTCTCCTTTTCTCACAACACTTCTTGCAAAGTGTTGTGAGAAAAGGAGAAACTTACACCTTATATTTTGCACACAGAAGTGCAAGATTTATCTGTCCAAATCTTGTGAATCTGTTTGGTTTAGGGGAACAAGGTGGAGCCCACCATCCTCAATCAAAGGTTGGCTGCTTTAATCAAAGAGATGTGAATAGCTTGCATTCTCAACTTTTGATTTCCACAAAGCCTGTTTGTTTTACTTAAGGCTAGCAGTCCCTGTTGCCAAGGAATTGCTAGGGAGCTAAGACACACCTTTATGAATATACTTAGCACTTCCTGCTCTGTGCAGCCTTAAAAGCAGTCTCCTCTACTCCAGAGAGATAATTGGAGGTTAAAAAAACATAAACATCTACATCTTAAGATCTTGCCTGGCTGGCAAAGCCACCTGTCTTTGTGCTCTTGTTAAATAGTTCACACAAGGTCTTGGGGAAGTGTTTAACATAAGATGTATTTTCCAGAAGAATTCCATGTTCAGGGTGGTGATAATATGTTTCTTAGCCTTTCATCTGTTTGTATCCAGAGCTTCCATTGGTGGCTGCTTTGTGACAGAAGAAAATGAATTGGTGGGTTCCTCTGAAACCCCTCTGGGCTGGTACAGATGCTGTAGGCTGACTGGTAGCTCCAGCACACAGGGTAAGGGTTCATTATTTGTAATGTATGTAAACAACCCTCTCAGTGCTCTGAGGCAGCACCATGGTGTAATTGCTAGATCACTTGCATCCTCCTTTTTCTGCTTCATCTGTAATTTAAATTATTATATAGAAGGATTTGTCAGTCCTCTTGATGCTCAGTAATTGCATCAGTCTCAGGAAGTTGTGTTTGCTGTTTGTTTGGGGTTTTTAACACAGTGTACTTAAAGAAACAACTTTTAAACACACACACATTTAGTGCTGTAAAACAAATCTAAGCACAGAACTCATTGCTGAAACTTAAGCTGTCTAAAAATGCCTAAAGCAGGCAGAACATTCATATCAGAAACATTATTCCTGATGAATCAGTCCCACAATTTCATAGATTTCCCTCTTTATCCTTTCCTCTGATGCAGAGTATAAAACTGTCTTTTGTTTTATTGTCACTGCATACTGCAAATGGGACTTCAGGCTCCCACTAAACATTTCTTACAGTTTTCATGACATGATAAAAATGATAGCAGCTTCTTAGGCTTGGGTGGATAGTAGAGATGACTAATAAGATACAGTTACTGGCACAGCAGTGAGGTGGAGTAGGTGTGAGTAATTGCATTCTGTGGGAACTTAATCAGAATCCTCTGGTCCATGGGCATGAAGGTGTTTTGTATTACCAGCATTTCTAAGAAAGGACAGAAAACCAACAACCAACAGCATCTTAGTGCAAGTTTCCTTAAGGATTCCTACACAGAGGAAGATACAGGCAACAATGGAAAACAAAATATTTGGAATCAGTTACTTCATTGCTACTTTTTTTTTGAAACTGAAATCTGCAGTGCACATTAGAATGATGTAGACTCAAAGGCAATGGGAAAGGATCCTCACTTGAAGACTAGAACCTGTTGTACAGGCCTAAAAACACTACAGGGGACAGACAATGCATTAGAGGATGCAGCTTCATTGCTTCAAAGGAATAACAGTCTCCATAATCCCAGTATATTATTGGGGAGCAGAGAAGGAGGTTGTGAGCATACACATAATGAAACTAAACTAGTGGGTGTAAAGTAACAGCCAGTTTCATTTATTTGCACAGTTTATCTATAGTAGCAACCAAAGCCCCAGTAGGCAAACAGCCTGGACAGCTGGTGTGGAAGAATGGATTCCACAGCTCTGCAAGGATTTCATGTGAAGCAGTACCCTCTTATTGGGATTAGCTGCCTTACTCAAGACCAGCCTCAAAGGGATTTCCAAATCCACTGTATAGCTGTATTCAGAGTCATACAGTAACATCTTCATTGTTGTGTGGACAATATGCTGCATCAGAGAGACTTGGTTTTTTCTCCTCTGTAGAAGAGAAAACACCCCTTCCTTAGAAAAATAATAAGGGACTGGTAATATGGGGATTAAGCAGGCAGGGCTACACTGTCTCAATTGAAAAAAAGAAAAGTATGACAACTGACAAAAACTGTTAAGTCTCTTTCAGGAAAAGGGATTATTAAGCCAACAGTTCTGCAAGTCAGGCCCACAGTTCCTGGTTCTTAGGCAAAAAATATTCGTTGTCACATGCTGCTATTTAATATAAAGTGTTGTTTCTTCAGTCTTCATGTGCCTTTCCACAAGACAATCAAGGCTAGATGACAAAAAGCATTTGTCACATTTCAACAGGGAACTTGGTTTGGCATTGATATGATGGGTTGTACAATGGTTTAGGAGTACTGAGGGAAAGGATGGGCAATGGAATACTCTTAAATTCATAAAACCACGGTTCCTACCTTTTTTTAAAATATTAAATAAGAAAATGTATCAGGATGATGTAATGTATCAAGAAAAATTCGTACGGGCTTGAAACACTGAGGAGTTTATTTGATCTACTGTCCTTGACTGAGACAAAAGACAGTAATTTCAAGAGCATTTTTTATACATGAAGGAAAATCAGAGCTCAGGGATCTATTTGCTTCTTTAGCCCTTTATAGAGTAAAGACATAGACTGCTTGAACTGCTTCAATGACTTCAACATTAAATTTCAAAGAATCAAAATATAAAAGTTCAGTTTCCTAATCTATTTCCTAAATAAAAATACATCTTTCAAACAAGACAACATTAACATTTGGATAGCAAGCTCATCAAAACACATGATCCCACATTACAGACAAATATGGATGTATATCTACATGCACATATACATAGCTCCTTTGTTACATATTCATTTTCATTCCTCACCTTTCTGTTCCCTCAGAGTTTTCAAGTTTGGGCCAAAGGCATATACTTGATCTACTCTCATTTAGCATTTCTTGCTTCTTTAATCTTCTTTTAGTTCATATTTTTCTATCCTTTCTCTCAAGTATCTGAAAATGCAGAACATTAACTGAGTACACAGCAATGCAGAATAATCAAATGTCTGTAGAGATCACGGGTTTCCCACAATAGTATTACAAGTATAAATTGAATATATATTTCACACATCATTCACAAATTGCTGTCTCCCCCTGCTCCCCATGAAAAGAAGCAACACTTCAAAGAAAAACTGCCTTAGTAGTGTGAAATTTACATCTGCTATAAGGTCATTTATACTTAATTTCACATTTGATTTGAGTGTGACTCTACCATTTTCCTACCAGCAGTAGATATGACCTTTTTTAGGAATGACTGCACAGGAGAAACATGCTTCTTTCACATAAGTGATTCTTTATGATACCTTTCCTCCACCCCTCCCAGCAGTGCCTTCATGTTTAAGCAGCTTCACTCTGAAGTTACTATAGCTATGCAACTCTTGCTCATTGTGTAGCCCTTAATAATTGCTTTCAATCTGGATAATGCTGTTGCCATATACCTTAAACACCTAATAAAATGAAGTTCATGTCAGAACAGCAAGGATTATTTCTGAACTGCTTGACTCAACACAATTTTTTCATAGGTTGGTTATGAATAACAAGTACTGCACAGGAGGGTTGTAGAAGCTCTTTCTTTTTCTCATTACTCTTCCTTTGTGTAACACACACCAACATATGGCCACAGCTGTAGTCCATGTGCCTCAGTTTGATATCCTTGAGATAACAAAAGGCATGACTGGCAGAATGCTCTCTGAGGATTCAGGAGTGAGGATATCTGCTCCCACTTGACAATAGCATGAAATTATATTTCAGCCATAATTCTGAAGACATCCTCTCAACAAGGCCTTTGGAAAGGGATGAGGATATACTACCATTGATAAAGAACACACAAACCAATCCTGTGTATATCAAGCCAACTCCAGCATCAGGGTTTAGTCCAAACCTGGATCATGACTGAATTTTTCCTAGGGCATGCAAAAATTCCAAACGCAGTGATATAAACTGCATTCCTGCAAAAAATTTGGTATTTCTTAGCATTTTTATGGTTTCTCAAGAAGTTTCACTGGGACATGACAGGTATCAGATGTGAAGGCAGCATTCAGCACAGAGCTAACCTGTTGCATTCAAGTTCAACAATGCTTCTTGTTAACCAGACTCAATAGAAACCAGCAAATAAAAGATTCCCCTGGGCCTTGTAAAAATTAATTTACTAGTCATGAGTAGAACATGGGTGAATTCCTGTTGAAAGTTAAAGCAAAAGCTTTATTGTCATTACTTTTTATATAAATTAGCCATATGATACTTCCTGGACTCTGGATCCATTCTGAATAAAGAATGCATTGCTACTGTCATATTCAATGTAACATATTCCTTTGCAATATTTAGATGCATTTTATTTCACCACAGAAGCTATGCAGTGATTGCAGGCTTTAAGGACATCTGTTATATTTGTCTTCATTTTCATTTTGAACTTTCCAAAACTGTGTCCTTTGCCCACTGCTAAAGGGTAGAACTATATTAATGGAACAGAACTGTCGTTTAGTCTTTGGAAGGCCACACACTACTTAGGTATGCAGTCAAATATGCTCTAGAGAGCTGCATTTCTGTTTAGCTGTGTAACTATGAACCTCTTACATGAGATGCTCTAGAAGATGGGAGTGAGACAGTGTCTCAGAGCAGTGCTCTGCAGTTACTGCCTTACCTTCAAATCAAAAGGTGTTGTCAACTGAATCAACATCTCATACTGAATTTTCCCCTCTGTACTCATTCAAAAAACAATCCTAATTTGTATGTTGTTCAAGAAATAGTAGAAGGAATGTTAGGCTGTACCTTGACTACGTTTATGGTTGGACCACTGAACTGATCTAACACTATTCAGACTTGCAAAGTCAATCTTACATGATGAACTTCATGTGAAGAGACTCTAGCTTTTGTTTGTTTTACAAAGTATTATAAAAGAAATCTTTGCTCAGAGTTGTGCAACATCTTCTGTCTCCTCTTTCCCTTTGCTTCCTTCAACTTAATTCTCATAATTCTCCTTAATGTCCTGGGAAGACTTGACAGTCAAATTTTACCCAATGATTAGACTTTTCTCTTTCCCTACAGATTTGTGTGTTCTCTGGGCCAATTTGAATTTTTTACCCTGGAGAGGAATATCAAAACAAGTAGATGTATCTGAAACTTACAGTAGGCATGTTCAAACAGTAATAAGTCTCACACTTCTTTTGCACTACAAAGAAAACCACAGGATAATAAACTCATCCAATTTTAAGTATAAAATATGTATGTTTATATACATATAATAATGACATGTGGGAATCTGATACAAGACTTTCATAATATAGAGGTGATAGACAAAAGCCTCAAAGAGCCCTTGGATTTTCTTCCCCTTTCCCTTTTTAAACAGGCATTTTTCTTTATAGCCCACCCAGAACTAGGTCACCATTGGAAATATTCTTGGGCAGTGACTGCACAATAAACCCAAGGCAGGAGGACAAACATGCTCCTGCACCACTGTACAGTTTGTCTCAATGAAGCAGGTGGAGCAAAAGAATATTTAAATTTGTTAGAAAATAAAAAAAAATCTGAGTATTTTACATGAACTACAGCTCGGAAAAACAAAAGTAGAGGAAGATTTACAGTCCATAAGAACATTCAGCAGGTGCAGTATCTGTTAATAAAAACACTATGTCCTGTATGTTAAATGGTAAATGTCCATTTATTTGTTCAGTGTAGGTTACATCATTACTCTTAACCCTCCCAGGTGAGTAGTAGAGCATCCTCTGCTTGAATGTTTTCTGTTATGTAGATCATGTAGTCAAGCCATGATCCAGAAGGAAAACACAGTTCTGCTCTCATGTGGCCTAAAGCTAACAATTGTTCATATTTTGTGTGACTTGTACCTAGCTAACAGAGAAGTATGTTTGAATAGCTGGCCTGGCAAGGACCTACTCAGCCTCAGAGTAAGGAAAACATTTCCAGACCCAGTGTAGATCAAGTCACGTGTGACAACATATTCAAGAGTCTCAGCAGCATTGCTGAGAGAATGCTGGACTAGCATTTATGAAACTGCTAAATTCATAGTGAACTGATGCACTGCTCTGCCACTTTTCTTCTTAGTGGGCATGATAAGGTGACTGCAAAACTGGCTGGGAGTGTTTAAGTCTCTTTGTGTTTTGTTTCGTTGCATCGTAGAACCAAGGGAAATTTCTAAAACTTTAATATTGAGATAATACCTAAGTCTAAAAGTTCATTGGTTTGAATAGTTAACAGACAACAGGTTCACATGACCACCTGCAAATCTGAGTTGAATTCTGAACTTAAACTCTGTTCAGAAAAATCTGAAATTTGACACATGCCTTTTCAAGTAAAGCTTCTGAACACAACTTTTAAAGTTAAATACTACAGCTAAGCTGGTTTAACAGCTTGGCTTTGCCAGAAGTGGGAAGTCCTTGTTGTTCCCCCACACTTCTTTTTCCCAGCTTCATGTATCCCATCTCTTTGTACCTGCTGTAGTTGTGGTCAGACTCTGGCTGAGCCAAAACCACCTGTTAATTCACCAGTAAAACCCCTTTTGATCACCAACCAGACTGACTGAGTCCTGTTACTGCCAGACCCTAGGTAAACAGAGGGGCCACAGTCAGGAGGGAGAAAAAAGAGTCTCCTTTTAGCAAACCATAAGACTGGCCAAAGCCTCCCTTTCATTACTTACACAATGTAAAAAGCTAATTTTGTGTTTTTAAGCCAGGGTTTAGAACTTGTTTTGGCAAGTAAATTTTTGGGGGAATATTTAGAAGCCTTGACTCCCTAACTATTCTTTAACTAAACTAAATTGCAGTTTCACAACTTTTTTTCTTTTTGACAGTTGGTTGGGGCCAAAAATGCCATTTTAAATATAAGCTGCTTTCATAAGTACTGCTGTGAAGAGGAATCACCATTATATCATGCCCTTACAGGGTCCTTCAAACAAATACTTCAGAGTGACAATAATGTAATCACAGACTTCCTTTAGGAAATTCCTTGGCTGAAGTGCTGTGGCATTCATTTTAGTCACTTTAGTACAGACCATATTGACCTAAAGACAGAACAGTAATGTACTTAGGATGCAGGCAGAGAAGGAGACAAAACAATAAGGTGACAGTAAGCACCAAATTCTTCATCAGTTAATGGGTCATGCACACATAGATACTTAGCAGTATTTTGAAATACCCACAGCAACTACTTCAGCCTCTGGGACGTTGGAATTTTACATTTTCAAATCTTTTGAGAGTGACAGCTAGAGCACAGAAGAAGGAAAAAGCTGAGGAAAAATGAATTGTACAGCACGGTCCTTAAACTTTTTATACTATCAATGCCTGAGACAGAAATTTATCTTGAACAAGAATGTCAGTGCTTGTTTCTCAGAATATCACAAAAACCTGACGGTGTGAAGGGTAAATCTTTTCAAAGTGTAAGATGCACAACCATATGTATTTTGAGTGTTCCTTTCAGATAGTTCTGCACATGCATCTATAGCAGTATGCACAGACACACCCTTTTAAACAGTTCCTTTTTAAAGTATAACTTTAGTCAGTTACGAAGTGGTTCAGGTTTTCAAGAGAAGACTCCAATCTGGTGGCTGGAATAGACATTTTATAAACACCCTGTCCCCATTTGTTAACCAGCTTTGCTCATGAATAAATACCATGCTGCATTTTTCCTCCCCATCCCCACCTTTTAAGAACAAAAGCAGCCTCAGGCAATCGAGTCTTCCCCATCACCTCTTAATCTCTGAGAAACAGCTTCTTTCTCAATTGTTCTTGCTTAACTAATGCAACATTTAACACCCCAGATGAATCAGCACTGAGCTACAAGTAACATTCTGACTACTGATCCTTCAGCTCCACAATGCTAAATTTACTGATGAAAGAGCCTGGACTCTTGAGCTCCATTTTGGAAGTTCATTTTAGAGCCCACATTTGCCTATGATACTTTCTCACCTCCTGTTCCTTTGAATCTCTCTCTAGAATTCCAGTACATGCAATTCATTTCTGTGATGTGGTGCTTTCTGATTATCAGAATTCATGTCATATGTGTAGTTTTTGTTCTTACCTGGGCAGATCCTAGATGATGTTTGAAGTTTAGGGGTTCAGGGTTTAGTACAACACTTACAGAAATTCCCTGTATGACCTTACCAAAGATCACAAGGAAGCATTGTGTTGGTCGAGCTATTGAAAAGCCAGCAGCTCCAGTCAGCAGAAAGTTTCTTTTTCTCATCGGAACTAAACAAGAAACTCAAGTGGATGATGGAAACAAGAGAACAGGTTTGTTACAAAATCTTTCCTCAACAACATGAATAGGTATTTATTGGTACATACATATTTAAAATGTAAATTACAGAAGTTTATACACGCACACACACACCTTTTTTCCCCCAGCAGTTATTCGTTAGAGTGGACAAGGATTAAATCCTTTTATATTTTTTTGCTGGAGTTCTAACTTGTTCCAGTGTGCAAAAAAACCCCAAAATTTTCTTGTTTTCCACCCCTCAGTTTCATCAAACAGAATGGCCTCTGTGTAATAGAAATAGCATCAGTCAGCAAGATCATGTATTCAAGCTTTAACAATTTCAACCAGCAAATAAAATTACCCAGAAATCAGAAATTTTTTTTTTTTAACTTCTATTCTTGTGTCTCCCGACTATCCCATCCAGGAAGAGCATGCTGTCCTTTAGGCAAGTGCTCTGTGAATGTTTTCCTTCAGTCGTACAAATGATCTCATCCACCCTTCTCAAGAGGCGAGGTTGGGGCTGTGTTTATTGAGCAGCCTCTAGTGGTTCCCCAAGGAGCCACCCAAGGATGTAACTGTGCTGCAGAGGCAGCAGGTACCTCCTCACACCTTGCACTCAGAGAAATGCTCTGATATTGTCATCTTGCCTGGAACATTAAGAAAACTGTTGGACCTTTCTTTAGCCATCTCCAGTTTAACTGAGAAAATCTTCTAGCAGTGAAAAATCTTTATTAGAAACCAATAATTGGAATAAAAATTCATATTACTGAGAGATTCCTGCTTAGGCTGATAAAATCTTCATTCCTAAAACAGGAGGCCCTTGGGCAGCAGCAGTGCGAGCCGTTAATATAATAAAAAAATGTCAAGCATATGAAAGACTGAATATATATAAATCATGAAAAATTAATTATAAAATTAATTGCAAAGGATTTAAAATTGTTTCCATTGTTTATAATTATAAAATAATTTATAATGGCTTTCTAATTGTTGCCACTGTTTAAATGCATAACTTGGTGCTCTCATATTCTGTTAACATGAAAATGTAAAGAACTTCAAGCTTAGACAGAAATTTTGGGCTCAGAAATTTACAAACCCATATCTAACTATTTTGTGATGATAGATTGATATTAATAAATTTTTTTCAACTTTTAGTACCAAATTTTTTTCACTAAATATCAAGAAAAGACTCAGCAGCATATGTGTTAGTTCACATTAAAAAGTAGCGATCATCACAGCAAAGAACAAAAGCTATATTTGAAGTATCTACTTAATAATTCCTCTGACAACCTAAACTTTAAACTCCAAAAAGCTCCAACCATTTTTTCCACCCTGGTTAGGATTCTGAGAAAAGATTTTTCAGCTGATTCTCTACATTTGCATCCTAAAAGTCCTGTTGAAGCTCTTCCCACCAGTAATTAATTACTCAGTGCAACGGGCATGTTTTCACTACAAGGGAGATCCACCAACCCTGCCCCGAGGGGAGCACAGCTGCCCCACCTGTCAGCTTGCAAATATGTTTGGTATGCCCAGTCACATTCACGGCAAAGCCTGCAGCCCACTAACAGAAAGATTGAGGTTTCCTATTACTGTGAGGCACATTTCCAGCAGAGCAAAACAGTGGACTAAAGGGATACTCTGAAACTGGGAAGCCAAATTTGTAAGATTTTATACTTCTACTGAAGATACTTTGAA
>WBNO01030907.1:118229-148174 GCA_013400575.1 Peucedramus taeniatus
GTTTCTGAAATCCAGTACAGCCCGGGGTTTGACTTTTTTTTTTTTTTTTCCAAAATGCAGAACTGCTTCTAGGTGCAAAAAGCTTCATGATTTTAGATCATTGAATAATGTTCTGAAATAGTATCTCATAAATCCAGGATCATGAAATAACTTCAGAAGTCTTATTTGTACTAAGTTAAAGAAATATTTCTGTAGTCATTGCTTTGTTCTTATTTCTTGGTGTCCCAGGCTGGTAGTCCAGGATAGCCTCACAAGGTGGGAAGTGCTAGGAAAGTTTGTCATCCAAGACACAAGAAACAAAGTTATTAAATATCTGGAATCTCATCTTTCATGTTTGCCCCCATCTCATCCTTACATTTACAGGCCTCAATGAGATTGGTCCTCCACAATTATTTTCACCTGTCATCCAATACTCCCAGCTGGATGCCAGTTTTTGTTGCCGGTTTATTTATGCCCAAACCTGTCTTTCACACTATCCCTTAAATCTAGAAAACCCTGTTCAAATTAATTAGTATTCAACTTACCAACCTCAAGACATGTTTATACTCTGATGTTTACAGTAAACTGCCAGTTACAGTGGAGAGGAAGGTTGCATGCAGGGAATTTTGATACCATAAACACTGTTTACTTCCAGCTTCAGGAAGTCTACTAAGTATGCAAATAACTGGACTAGTTTCTCTTTATTGTTTATTATTTCTTCCACTAAATTAGCTGCTGCAGCTATTGCAATATGGCTGAAATAAATCTCAATGCACTGTTTTAAGATAATGGGACAGAAAGCTGACTATTGCTGTGTCTCTTCTGTTTGATACTGTGCTTGTATTAAGTAATTTACATGTGCCAGGAGCAAAGCTGCCTAATCAACATTGATACTCAGGCAGCACTGTGCTCAATTTACCTTTTAAATTTTTTTTTGACACAAACTGATTTTAACTGTATTTAGAAGCAAACATGTTTTTTTCCTTAAAGCTGTTAGTAGGATATAGTAAAATTTACATTTATCTGCCTCACTTTGGCAAAAGACTTGAAGGACTAAAGCTTGCTCTTTTACTTCAGTCTTCACTCCATATCCCAAGGGAAAAACTCAGTCATCTGTAAAACAGGAAAGGAAATGCAATAGACCAAACTCCATCAGATCAAATCACCCTCACCACAATAAACGGATCTGATTCTATATTATATTATGCAAGAAAGAAAATAATGAATGCCTGAAGTTTATAAGCAGAAACTCAGTTTATCCCTGATTTGTAATGTATTTTCTGTGCATAGACACACACACACAGACACAAGAAAAGGGCTGTTTCTAGAAGCAGTGAATCTTTGACATTCCTGGTCTACTCAGCAAGGGTTAAGAGATAGTGTACAAATAACAAACTTCATTATTGCAGTAGGAGCTCTCATGATGTTAAAGGATGATTCACAGACAATCACAAAATAAATTCATTATGTGCTTAGAAAGACTGTTCAATTTGTGGGTGATGTCATGCATTTATGAAGAGGAGTCAAGAAAATAGACATACAAAATACTGAACAGAGTAATCAGATCTCTCATGGTGTAGCCTCTGTTGTCAAATGCCATGTGAGGCTGTTTTCATTTACAAATTCAAGTTATGGCAGAAGGAAAATTCATGGGATAGTTTTGCAAGACACAGGATTAGCAGGATTTGTGCTAAGGCCTCATTGCTACAGTACCTCAAACCCATTTTTCTTCCAATATTTGATATTGGGAGTTTCTTTCCTTATGCACCAACATGACAAAAGTGCTGTAAAACCTCTCAAAGAAGGAACTTGAATGACTGAAATATGTGGCTAAGGAAACATGGGAAAAGGGAAACAAGAGGATGAATGTAGGAGAAAAAAAGTTTCAAACTCAGTATGAATGTTAATGTAATATGAATGTTACAACTGTCAGGAGAGAGATACAAAGAGAAAAAGAAGAAGTATACCAAAAATATCTGACAAAGACAATCTAATGTGGAAACAAGTGCCATGAAATCAGAAAGTCTTGACTCTTTCTCCAAATTACCTCCTGTGTTTCCAAAAAATTGTTCAGAGGTTATTTAATCTACTACATTTTCTGTCTGCAAAATCAGAAAGAATGTTTATCTGATAGGCAGCTCAGGTACAGAAAAATCTGTAAGTAATCTTCAGACCTATCAAGTTTCATGCACTAAAATGAGGTTTCCACAACTGCTTCCAAACACACATTCTCATACAGCCAGCCCTCCATACCTCTGCTGGGCAGTGCCACAGCTTCCCTTTTCTTCCCACCTCTCAGTCACAGCCCCAGCTCCCTCCAGCCTCTGGTCCCAGCACATTTCCCACACATCTGTTCCAAAGCACCTGTGTGACCTCTGGGCAGGAGGACACTGCTTGTTTGAGGGGGGTCTCCTGTTTGTGCAGCTACAGATCTAAGATGCTACAGAACCAGAGAGAGTCAAGTACCTTGGGTGACAAAAGCATCTTCTGAAAAAAATATTTATCTAGATCCATAACACCAGGAAAAGTCAAATCTCTGACATCCTATTTGAAAGCGGTTAAACAAATGAGTGAATAAGTTTAATATGATAAAAAGTGTTGTCTCTTACATTCCTCAGGCTTTTTTTCCTATTTGCTAGTGAAGTCTTGCTCCTTTGCAACCACCTGTGGTTGGTTTTATTTTGTTTTATTTTCTGGGAAAAAAAAACCACCTGAAACAGAAAAACATATGTAATTGGAAATTAATAAAATTCATAAAATAAAATATTATACAGAAGGCAAGCAACTGTAAAGAGAACTATGTTGTCCAATAGCAAACAGCATTCACAGAAGAAAATTCAAGCAGATGGAGCCAAAGCAACTACAGAAGAATGCAAACATGATTCTGTAGCTAGAAGATTAATAATGAGAACAAAAGATATATTGTTAATTCAAATGATGGAAGGAGAAGAATTGTAAACCAAGTAATTCATTGAAAGAAAACATTAAATCAAGCATACAGTGAATAAGTTAAAAAAGAAATTAAAAAGGTCCCACACCTGGAAATGTAAATAAAAGGAGTATTGAGAGAGAGATGCCACACAGAAAACATTAACAATAGAAAAAGTCATTGAAAGCCATAGAATATTTTCCAGCTTGCTGTAAAGTTGGATTTAAAACAAGGAAGATGAAGGCAGGGTATTTATACCACATTAAGTTAAACCTTTAGTTTAAGAAAATAAATTGTGAAAGTATTCTCTTTATTTTTAAGTATAGTTGATAGACAAATAGGAGCTTCCCCTTAATTGCTTCAGGAACTACTTACTTCTTTCTACAGGTTAATAGGGAGTCCAGAGAATGACAAGTGGCTGAGCCAAATCAACAGTTCTTGGAGGGAGGGCACTGAGTCCTGTCCCCACCTTTCCAGCTTCTCTTTATTTTCTCCCACATCTTTCTTGTGTTGCCTCTGAAGTTTATCTGATCCATTTCAAGGTCAGGCAATAAAATTCACTAACTTGGCAAAAAATGTACACTTTGGAAGGTGGGCAAAGGTAACTTCTGTTGTTTTATCAGGTCGAACAACCTGCAGCCAGAAGAGCTCCAGAGGTGGCTGAAGGTCAGCAGGGGGATCACATAGCCAAGAGCAGAGTGGGTTACAGGAGAAGGGCAGAGGGAAGAGGTAAATGCTTTCTGGCAACAATCAGCTTTTAGCTGAAGTCAGCCAGTTTAGTAACTTAAGCACCTTAGTTAAAGACATTAACTGTGCCACTGCCATCCCTTATGTACACAGAGGTGCAATTACTGCTCTTGAATTTGTATCTTCACTTCCTTATGTTTCTTATTCATGTTAACCAAATCATCTGCCCAGAAGTTTACTAAAGCCGAATTAGGAATATTTTCCACTGTCAAACTCTCCTGTGCTATTCTGCTCCACAGCACAGCTTTTTTATTATAGTACTGAAAGCATGACACAAGAGGCAGCTAGTATTAGATTTACACACTTCTAGGTTTTATTGCAAATCTCATTGTGATTGTTGGGTTTTATTTTTAGCCTCAAAACCTTACATTATGCAAATAGGTGACAATCTGCATTTTCAAATTTTCATCTCTCAGTGGTGTTCTCTGTTTTCTTGTTTATAGAGCCTTTGGTTATATATTTAAAAATCCCTGATTCTTTAATATACCTTATATATAACTTTGATATACCTTAGTCAGGAAGGCTTTGTATGGTATTCAGATTAAATTTTGCCAATTTACAATTTTTTTTTCTATTTCTAATAGCCAGGCTTGTCCCTATTAGACAAAGTTTAAGCAAAAGGTGAAACAAGGATTGTACTGCCTGTAGGAACAGATGTACAAACAAGCTGCTACAGGGCATGCCAGGGTGTGAACACACCACATCACATGCTCTGCAGAAGATCTGCAACCTGCTCCTTCTCTGGTTTATGTCCTCTTTACTGCACAAAACTGCACTTTATGATACCTTGTTAGCCAACAGGAATTGGTGTAAAATATGTATTTATTCAGGCTACATGACTGTGCTGGGCCCTTTGTTCTTAATATACAACATTATTTTCTTCTGGGAGTTGCAACTTTCCAATATTTTTAGATAGCAGATGGATGTCATACTTCAACCTCACATGCACATGGCAATAGCCTACAGGTATAAAGAAACTTGTAGACATCAGAAATCTCATAATGAAAAGCAAATACACTTTAGGAAACCCTTCCAAAAGAAAAAAAAACCTTGAAACTAGCTCTCTTTTGGGGCAAATTTTAATACTTTGGTTCCTTAGAAAATCTAAGCATTCAGCACATACTTAATTTTAAGCTTGGGAGTGGTCATATTAAAGTCACTGATGGGAAATAATGCATACAACAGTTTTGCAGAAACAAACTCCTTGCACCATTAGGGATTTTCCTTGATTTTATAAAAAATATTTGATTGACTTTAGAAAATCAATCCATTTGTACTGTGAAAATATGACACCCTCTGTACACCAATCTCTCCTTATGTCCCCCAGTCTGTCCCTGTACAGAGATGTGTGTACACAAACACAAACTGTTCCTGTGTGCTGACTGGCTCCTCATGCTGCTTGAGCAAAAGGTAAAATGATGATTTGTTAGCTCATCAAACCTCTTCTGAATAGGTATAATTTTTCTCTGTGTTCTGGTGGATATGTAAATATTGTAGGTTCTAAAAGAAGCAAATACCAGAGGCACTGAGGTGTGTTACACAAAACTAAAGCTCAGAGAAAAGTTCTGGGACATCTGCAGCACCCGCCCAGCCCAACTGGCTGAGCTGAGTAAGAGGGTGAGAAATGGAGAAAGGACACAATAACATGTTGAAAATCATGTTGAAATCAAATCTCTAAAACATAGGGGTTCACTCTGGAAACTGTTATTTTTTGGTTTCTGCAAAATTATTTTTCCAGATTAAAATTGCTGTTTCAGATTGCTTTGTGACTACCTATTCCTTGCTTTTGCTTAAAATATCTTCAGAGGCTTCTGCAATCAAAATATAAAATTTTACTTTAATTAACTTGCAGGAACTTTGTCTATAAAGGCAATTATTTATAGCTTTAATATATACTTCAGTCATTCTAACTGTACCCTGAGGAAATGTTAATTTTTAAACTTTAATGTATTATTTCAATGTAACTTTATCTGTTACTATTTCTGCCTTATTCTCAATTCAGAAAGCTATTTGGAAAATCCTACTAAGGTAAATTCCATACTAGTTTAAGAAGTCTACCTTCTTTAAGAGGTCTATCTTGGTACCTACCTAAGTAGTGTAAATTCCTAAAGAATTTATATCAATTTGATAAAAAATCTAAGCGTTTTGATAATAAAATTTTGAAGTGTTTTGCCCACCTGTGCCATGTAATGATAATTTTGTTAGTCTTATAATTAACTGTGGTAATGGATTATTACACTTATCTAACTCTTACAATGACATTTACTGAGTAGCCTTGGGTACCTCCCTCCACTTTGTTTTCCTGACAGTAAACCAAGAACAACAACAGCAGAGCCAGGAGTCACACACAGCCTCTCTGAGCTGTGCAGAGGGGCTCTGCTGGCAGTCAGGTCATCAAGGCATCCCCTCTAACCCATTCTTACCTCTGGCTTTCCTTTTGAGGCATAACGAAATTTCTACAAGAATGTTTTATATTAAATACAAAACTGCACTCCTTGCCCAGTATCGACAACCATTTGAAGTTGCTATGAATGTGAATTCTACTCGGAAAAAAACACAGGCATAACTCTTCTTTTGAGATGCAGGTAATGTTGGGGCACTAAAAGGAGTGCCCTCCTGACCCCCACTCATGTCCTGAGGCAGTAGGTTGGGTTACTTGGTATCATTGCCCTGGCTTGGATAACTGCTCATAAAGTTACAGAGTTTTAAAATTCCTGCAACACCACTTATTTCCACAAACACCTGCAGCTCTGGTTTCCATAGGCCAGTTCCAAATTCAGTAGAGAAATATTTCTTGGCATTTATTGCCTTTCTTACTAAGGCTTCCCCTAATTTCTTGTGGACTGAATGGAGTCCTATCAATTTTGTTAACCACTGCAAAAAAGTGGTTTTTCATTTCCTGAACTTCCTTTTGTACAGATTAAAATCCTTCTCCCTTATAAAATAATAAAAAAATTTAATGCTGTATTACTTATTTGCTATCATGTAATCATTAATTACACACCCAGAGTTAGATTTTAAACAAGAGATTTCAAAGATAATTAACTGTTTCAAATTAGGTCATGATGAAAAGGAGATAAATCCTTAGTTTTTTTTCTGGCATTGGATATTTTAGTTATTACTGTTTATTTAATACTGCTCTTTGAAGAATTGAACACACTATAATATTAAACAAAATATAGGAAGTTGCTAGCTTAAGAGGCTTATCTTTATCTTCTTATCAAACAAATGAAACTGGTTTCCTGAGGGTCTTTTTTGCTTGTTTGTTCACTTTACAGCAAAGGACTGATCTAAGACACATTTCTACATCACAGTTACAGCCTTTACCAGTGATCAGAGATACATTATCATTCTCCTGAAACAGGAATGATGGTGAGCTACTTTGTGGAAAGGGGAACCAATAGAAAGAAAAGGAAGTGGTTTTGCCTAAAGCAGCCAAGGTGAAATGTTTACACTTACCCTGAACACAGGAAACTTCACTTCCCAAGCTTAGCAATGCCACACTGCGTGTTTATTTTTGCCTATACGCGTGAGAAATGAGAAGTGATTTCCTTGGCACACAAAAAGCAATGGCAAGGTGGGGATTTGGAGGGATATCTGTTCATTATTGTCTCCTGTGCTGCTCTGGCACAGTGGAAAGAGCTGGCAGTGAGCTCACCTGCCATGGCACTGCTGCAGGGCTGGCCCAGCTGGAGCCACCAGGGCCTGCCCGGGGCAGAGGGGCCCCAGCTCCTGAAGAAATGGTGTTTCCAGGCTGCCATACACATTTAGGAACCCAGCAACTCTAAGAGCAGCTGAAGCACAAAAAGGGGTGTTATGTTCCTTGTTGTAAGGAGGAGTGTGAGTGTGAGGAAAGAGCAGGACAGACCACACTGCCATAAGTCAGCCTAGAGTAGAGACCTGCTCATCTCCCACAGCTCCCTCACCCACAGGGAAAAAACACAGCAAAATGCTCCCTGGGTTCTTAAACAGCTTCATTGCTTTTGGTACACTTTGGTACTCGTGGATAACACCAGTAATTTAAAAGATGAAATTACACCACTGCATCTCTGTGAAATTATCAGTGTGCCGAAAACTATTTACCTGAGTTAAATTATATAGCAACAAGGAAACAAGTACACTACAATCCATGCAATATGAATTTGGTGCTTGGGAAATGCATAGCTATGTTTTCAAACACATACCAAGAATTTTCCTTTTCTTGCTCTTGTGCTCAGGATGCTAAATATTTAACTTTATTCAACCAATGGTATTATGAAATGAAATGAAAGATCCTATCACATGGTCAACCCTACAGTTACACTGAGCTATTTAATAGTCTGGTTAATGCAAGCCAAAGTTCAGTGACCCACAGCAGGTGAAATTCTCAGTGCAGAGTGTGATAACATCTTTGTGATCAGAACAGCGTATGCTTTCCTAGCTCTTGTACTCAGAGAATTTCTATGTATTTCCAGTGGTTAAAAGATGTAATTTTCTGTATCTTGGAGAAAGAAAAGTATCTCTCTGTGTATCAAACACAGAAAAACCGTGATGAGACTTGAAGAATCAAAGGAAGAAAAAGAGTGAGATGTAGGAAAAATACCCTAAAGTTCTTATATTATAATTCTTCTTCATTTATAATATTAAAGGAATGTAAGTATAAGTAAAAAAATAGCAACCTTGAAATGTTAAAGTGTAAAAACAACATAATTTTTTCTAGGAAGTTCCCCCACTTTTTACAAAGTTGCCTAACTTAAGCCATTAAATAAAATGGCAACTGTGGCTTACAGACATTGTTCCTTGAATAATTTGCATTTTCTTGTTCTTGTTCTTTGTGTTTCCCTCACTACTGGAAATGTATCAGGTCCCTGGGTACACTAATTATTCTTAATGATCCTCCACTCCACAGACCCTGCCTCTAGGCCTGGGAGTCCATATAAATTCAGGCCTGGAACTTCACCCCCTACTTGACCTGCCTTGTTGGAAGGCCCATTTGAGTTCTGCCCTGGCCGTGTACCTTGTTGATACAGGTCCTGACCTATGGACTGACTTCCTGACAGGACCCTCACTGACCACTGTGGTCCTGCTTGGTCGTCACTGGCTGGTTCTGATTTTAATTTTACTTTAGTTGTCAAAGAACAAAATAGGGTGTGTAATGTAAAATAGTTGGGTTTTAGTGTAATATACAATGCAAATCTTGGGGTAGAATGGATATTTAGGGAAATGGTTATTGGGTAGAATTCTTTAATTCATGACGTATTCTTTCTGGAAGTGCTATGAGAAGTTCTTCAGCAATATCAGTTTCTTCTGATCATTTCAAAAGTAGGATTAATCAATTAGTGTAATGCTATTCAACATGACAAATGTAAGAGGATTAAGCCAAGCCTTGTTCAAAGACACCAAAAGCATTACATACAGAAACTAAACATTGCAATAGAGAAAAAGGGTATTTGAAACCAAATCTATTGATTCTATTTTCTGCTTTATTCCTAACACATCTCTTTTCTTAGAGGCAAAGTTTTCACAATTTTCTTAAAATGGATATCTTTAAGACTGCAAGAACCATTTCTAATTTTAACAAGGAAGTCAAGTCCTTTTGAAACTTTTTGAGAGCATCTCAAAACTACCAAAAACCGAGAAATCAATAATATCACCTGGCAGGAGGTGTGAGCTACTCAAATTCAAGTCAAGGTCCAGCTCAACATGCTTATTGATGGTTTTGCAGGGGCGGCAGGGAGGAGCTGTTTCCAGCACAGACTTTTCACAAACTGGCAGGAGGCAATTACATTCTGTCAGACATTCTCAGATTGCCTAATTGATGTAATATTTGAAACAATGTGGGCTTAGGTTCCTGAAGAACAAGAAAGAGATTAACTAGATCACTCTGAAATGAAGTTGAATGCTTAATAAATTATTGTGGATTTTTGTGAACATGTCTGTCTCAATGACCTGAAACTTAAATATGGTTCACAACTGAAACAATGAACAAGGTACTTCACTTCTTGTTTCAGTGACTTCCAGAGTATTAAAATTATGCCTAACTTTTTAAAATGGAAAAGCCACATGGTGGCAGGAGAGAACAAGGCATGTAAAAAGCTTGTGCTGCTAAATGCTTCCCTCATTTTATATGCATTCCCTCAGATTTAACTACATAATGTTCCCTTCTACAGCAGAGCTGAAGGTCTGTGACTGTATTTTTAAATCTAACAGGCACTAACTCGACTCATTATTTGCAATGTTTAAAAAAGTGTCCATGACTTCTAAGTTTCTGATACTACTCACCAAGTTCACCAGGAATTATACAGTAAATGTCAATATTACAGTAACTTTTGAAATTATGTAGTAAAGGTATTGAAACTGCAACCTGTTTTCAGATTGTCCACGCTGTAATATATTCCCATAGCATCAGAGATGCAATGACTAGAAGTGATCTTTACACAGCTATTTTTCTATTGTGACTCTTAAGGTGACACTACCAATTACAGGGCCATAAATACTGCTTCAAAATCACAATTCTATGAAAATGAAACATTTAGCCCTTAATTCTTTGTGTAATGTGCTATACCATGAACAGGTCTGCTATGCAAAAATGAGAAGTCTGATTTTTCAGTTTAAGATCCAGTAAGAGCAGGCTAAACTAATCCTCCAATTTACAACCATCTGGACATACCCTTCACTGCAATCACAATACACTGTTTGTAGGTGTCTCAGTGCAGTTCACACTGTTTCCTAGTTAATAGCCAGTGGAAATAGTGATGCACTTAGCTGCACACACTGTTAGTACCTACACAGGTGCAGCCAAAACTGAAGACTGACCAGTTACTTTTGCAATCAAGATATAGTTCTGATAGCTAACCTCTATTAGATAAATAATAAGTGGATTTTGCTGTTTAGCAGATGCATAATTGGGATTCCTTATTTAAGAGCTGTGACACTTCAACCTGTATTTGAAGACTTCATGGCATCTTTTTCAATTATTCCATAATTTAAATCACTGACTTGACACACTCCATAAAAATAATTCTCCTCTAATGTGAACATTTCTTGAAGTTCAATCTATCTTAAAATGTTGAATCTTACTAAGAACCATCCACATGATTTTTAGCATATTTGATTTAACAGGAAAGAAGACACAAAGAAATTCAGTAGTATACAATTCTCTTATCTCCATACCAACCAATTCAAGAGCTTTCTTAGTACTGTAAACAGTGTTGTAAAGTTTTCGAAATCGTTGTGTCCCTCATCATAGCCCTGGTCACACCCAGCTCAATGCTAACAGGAGCAGCATAAGCTACTCACCCTGTCAGAGACAGGCTTTTGTCTCTCTAAACTCTGGTTTACTGGAATTTTTTTCTTAAACCTACTGACCACCAGTGTGGATCACACTGAGAAGTTTTCTGATATGGAACTATTTCAGCGGTTAACTGATCTGACAAGAAAGCATTCACAAAAATCTGAAACTGTCTTACAACTGAATAGTTTTCACTTCCCTGTCTGCTCTCTTTCTATACTCCGCTTTCATGGCTGAACTTCTCATTTTCATTTTAAGTCTATATTATTCTTAATAATCTTGAGTAACTTATTTCTTATGTTTTTCCACTCAAAAAAGCCAATAACTTTTTTTTTGTCTTCCCTTTTTCAAGGATAGGCAGAAAAGGGAATAATACAAGAGCTGACTCTAACCTGCAGAGAAAACCTTCACCGCTGTTAATATCTGCTACTTCTGCATCTTCTAAAATATTCATTCTTTATCAAACTCTTGCTTGAATGTGGAAAAATTTGCATTCCTGTGTTGTCTTTGTGCCATCTGTTAGCTTCCAAGTTCTTTTATTCCTTTCACCCAGGCATTACAGGCAAATCTTTAATTTAGTCCTGCTAATTGTAGCCCTAGGAGTTCCATAACTGCAGCCTTAATTGTCTTTAAAATGTGCCTTTTGCTCTACTTCTTCCTAGAAAATGTTCTGGTGGTTTAAAAAAATTTTTTTTTTCTTTACTGTAATGCCGTTGCCCTGTTTCTGCTTGCAAATAAGGATCTCTGACTTCCCTTGTGCTACTCCTTAAATTGTGAATTGCCTGTAAATATTCACAAAGCTCCATTGTTTTAATTGAGATATCTGTTATAACTCTTTTACCATGATGCTTACAGAAACATTTTGATGGCAAACGGCAACAAATAGTGTGAGACTGATGCTTTTTCTTTATGTCCTTTTCTATCCTTCTTGTATATTGGCTGTATGAACTAAAAAATCCTCAGGCTTTCCTTCAATCCATTTAATACAACATGAATTCACTTTAAGCAGCATGATCCTACTACAGTAAATGTGAAAAAATCCTGATGTAAACCCATGGAATGTTCACAGCAAGTTTCAGGCTGGGAAATTACTGAAATGTTAAGAGATAATTGTTAGAAGATTATTAATTTTTACAGATGTGAGAAATTCAAACTATCTGGTCACCTGCTAGTACTCAGTGTTCTAAGCAGTGTTGCACTGACTCCACATCATGTTCCCTGTACTTCAGTGTAGTCTGAGGTGATTTCACTCAGGTGACTGAAGTGGGCCTCTCTCAGCTCAGCCTTCTGCCTTGCTGTGTCATGAGAAATAGCTGGACACTGAAACCACAGAGCAGACCTCATAAACAAGGGTAGAAGGGTTAGGCAGAAAGAACAAAAAAAGAGGAACTCAAATGACATGAAGCCTCTATTTTTCCAGGAGAATCTGAGTGTGTCTCGAGTTACTAGGAGGTCACTATTTTGATCCAGCTTGAACAATAGATAGATGTGAGAGTGTGTTAGCACTGATGAAGTGCAAAACCTGGCTGCATTGCTAGGCCTGATGTGTACCTGCTCAAGGAAGCAGCAGACAACCAAGTCATCTGCTTGTACTTTTAGGTGGACTCTTATGCTACATGACTGTTCTATTGACAAAAATATTAAATCAGTGAGGACTTTAACTGTGCATACCAACTGCAAGAATTAACTCTATTTACGTAAAAATGCAATTAGTTAAGGTTGCTGTTTTAGTATGTTCTAATACTTCTCAAACAGCTTTCAAAGGAAACCCACTTCTTAGAGATGACTGCCTAGTGGACAAAGAATCAAGGTCATTAAATGAAAAATTAAGAGGGACAGCTCTAGCTCCTTGATGGACCTCCTGATTTACAAGGACTTCTGCACTGTGAGTAAAAAGCAGTGGAGAAAATGTGAAAAATTAATATTGAGGCAGAAAATTCAGGCACAGACTGATAGAAAGGAAAACACTGGTCAGGCAGCTTGTACTAAAGTTTGCCTGTGTATTTTCTTACCTTGTGAGTTGTGAAATGCTTGACTCTTAGTGGCCTAAAAGTTCAGTTGCAGTGCTCATGTTCTCGTGAGATAGTAAATCTCCTCATCTGTTCTGTGTTGTTGTTGAATAGTGAGTGATTCCTATCTCAAGAACATATTGGGAAATGCAGCTTCACTTTTTTATGAGTAGATAACTGGGGTTTTTTTGTGAGATAATGTCACATTGCAATATTGAATGTCCTACAGCAATTAAAAGCCATTAGAGGGCTGAAAAAGAGTGGTAGTGGTAGGTAAAGGATGTGGTAAAGTCTAAAGGGTTTAATCTGTTGCTTACTTTTTGCTGCAAACCAAGATCTTGCTAAAGTTTTCTTTAATTTCAATGAAGGAGTCCTGTTGAAGGGAAACCTTCTGCACTGTGGACTTTTCTCCTAATCAGGAGAAAAAATACTTTTTGATGAGAAGCAGGAATAACAAATCCATATGCAAAGTTTAGAGAAATATTCTTCCATTAACAGCTAAGGATTTTACTTCCCCATGTTTATTTCAGTTTACAAGCTAAAATAATACAACTCCAATATCTTTCACTTCAAAATTCAAAATCAAAATTTAAAAAATTAATTTTTGGTTAGTATTTGTAATTTCTTTGTAAAGATGAGTAATGTAGCTATTTAGCAGCTGTCCAGAACAATGAATGTGAAATTACAATATGCTTCTTAATCAGTAGTTATCTTCATCTTATTACAAATTATTGACTTAAAAATTTACAAAGCAAGTACAAAAAATGTTAGGCACAATTGAAATAAATAAAACTTCAAAAGCAAATACTTCATGCCATGTAATTTTTCACAGTGAGTTTACACACATTCACAAAACTAAAGCCCTTGCAAACACTAATTTATTGGTTTCTTATGGCAAAGTCCACTATACTGTAGGAGAAGAAAAACATAACTCTTATTTGCAAGGTGAAGTTCTGATATGAGATGCTTTGTACTGCTACAATAATTTTCTTACACATAAAAAATAATATGAAGGATCTCTCCTTCCTCCTCACCTGAGCCTAATCTGATTCTTCCACAATTTAATACACATCTTGGAAGCTTAACTTCTTTGAATCAAAATTTTTGAGGATACTCAAAGTACATATATTTAATACATCAAATTGCCACTGAAGTATGCAATGTGTTTGCCATCAAATACAGCATGCAGTCTGCAGTGATGTTTGCCATACAACACAGTTCTCATACTCCACGTTTGACTTGTTCAAACCTACTACCCCAAGATAATGCAGTAAATGAACTTGACTGTGTAAACAACCCTTATTACTTTCAAACCTAAATAAAGGCATGAATAAAAATAGCTTTAGGTTTTCCATCAACCCAGAAGAGTTTTGTGTCATTAGTACACTTTAAAACCACTCTTAGCCACATAAAAAATTTAACTTCTTAAAACTTTAGATTGTATAAAGATTTTTGAACATGAAACAATTTTCTTTTTCTGAAAAAAACTTAGTTTCAAGCTTTCAAAGCCTCTCTTTTCTATATGCAGTTCTTTTCTGTTTTCTGCACACAGACCTTCTAGAATCAGAAATAATTTTAATGGAAAGTAACAATGCTGTATTCCTCACAATTTTAGCTTTTAGCACCTTGCTGAGATTTTCAGCAACAGTGAAATTGTGCTCATTTCATTATGTGAATATTAACTTATGAACTGAACAAGGCTGTTAATGCTAATTCTTATAAAATACACACGAAAAAAAACCCAAAAGCTTTCATTTATCTACAGCTTTCCCTGAACTGCTCAGTAAATGAAACTGAGAGAATGAGGAGAAAGGACTGCTGAAGGAATGACACAGATTATTCACTGAGTTCCTTGTTAGAGTCTTTCTGTGTCTACCAAAGGATCTTCATGTTTGGCTACAACCAAACTTCTTTTCTTGTCTTCCTCTGCTACAGTCTGACTGATCTGTTCAAACAGCTTTGACATCTTGGCAAACCTCAGGTGGTTCTGAAACCTTCGTGCAGCAAAAGCATAAAGCAGAGGGTTAATACAGCTACTGATGAATACAAGTGCTCCAGAGATGTACACTCCTTTGTCTACAATTTCTTCCAGTGCCAAAGACATCTCCTCATTAGAGAGTTCTATTTCAATGGAAATGATATCCAGGATGTTAAAGATGTGGTGAGGAAACCAGCACAGAATGAATGCCACCACAACGCTGGCAATGAGACGTTCTGATCGCTGCTTGGATGGATAAGTCATTCTGCTTATTCTTCTTGCAACACACACATAACAAGTGCAAATAATTAAGAAAGGGATTACAAAACCTGCAAGGGTCTCCAGCAGAAGATAGGACACTTTCTGTCTATTAGAAGAGTAGTTGCGACACGTGCATAGAAGTCGACCGTTCGTTTCTTCTGTCTCTTGAAATGGAATGACTGAAATGCCAAAGGCAATAGACAGGAACCAAATGAGGAACACAATCAAAGAAACTTTTTCTTTTCTTCTGTATGTTTGAATTGTGAAAGGGTAAAACACAGCCAGTAGCCGCTCCAAGCTGAGTGCTGTAATCAGAAATATACTGGCATACATGCTGCAGTAAATAATGAAGACCAGCGTTTTGCAGAAGGTGACTCCAAAAACCCATGAGTCAGCAAAAGAGTAAACCCAAACTGGTAAAGTGATCAGTACAAGGACATCAGCAATGGCCAGGTTCAAGATCAGCAGGACTGAAAGAGATACTTGCTTCATTTTTGTACAAACAGTCCAGATGATGATGCAGTTTCCAGGAGTGCCAATTATAAATGACAAGCCCAGTATTATGCAGACAACTGACCTCACAATACTCCATTCTGAGTTGCCACTGCTTTCCTCAGCTTGACTCATTCTGGAAATTCTTCCGTTCTTGGTTGCTCTGCGCTCTGCTTTTATTCTGCAGGTGTTGGTGAAATACTTGAAATCCTCTAACTGATGTTCTGTCTGCTAATGCAGACTATGAGCTCACATCCTCATGCTCACTCTTACAGACATCTGACCACATATGGCAGTTCCTGTTGTTTAGGAGGATGGGTATTTTTGCATACAAAGCAAAAGTAAAAATACAATGCAGGACCTGACTTTGCTGTTAGTTATATATCCATTGTGCTTCAGCAAATTTTACAGCATGTTGGTGGTCTTTCTAAAGTGTCCCTATTTAAAGAAATGTGCTGCTGTTTTGATGTTACTGATCTAACTGACTGTGAGGAGAAAGAAACCCTTTTAATGCTATTCTATTCTTGCTCCTATGAACAACTCGGTACTTTATTTTATAAAAACAAAAACCAGAGGAGTGGCAGGTAAACTACAAATGCGCATTATATGTTTGACATGAATTTTAAAGCACAAAAAATTGTGCTTACTACCTTCATGTCATCTTTTTAAATTCAGCAGAAAACAGTCAATCATATTTTAGAAATACCCTGGCATAAAGGAAATCAACTGTCTGTACTGTACTGGTACAACAAAGTGGGTAGGAGTTGTATTTCTAATTCTCTGGGAAATTGCAGTTCTTTACCAAGCAATAAACATCAGAATATTCAGTGTGGATGTAGAGTTATAGGAGGAAATGCTCCATGTCAGAGAGAAAAAATATGATTACATTATTGTCCTGCTGTGCCAGCAATGGGCAATGACTTTAATGATTTTTCCTAGGAAACTTGGTAGTCAGTGTAGTACTGAAATCCTAAATGAATCATAAGTTCTTCAGAGTCTGGCCAAAGAGTATGAAACTATTTTGTTATCCTGATTTCAAAACATCTGAAGTTCATTTCTAAAATGTTAAAGGAGGAACTAGAACAGCAGAGCCAACAGAAATATTCAAGAAGTGGAACTGGAAGGGTATTTACCATTAAAAAAAGGTTCACAGAAACAAAGGAGTTTTTATAGCTTTCTTAAATTTAAGAACGTGATGCAGATTGTTTCCCTAATTTTACAAACCTGGCAAACGTAGTGCATAGTATTAAGTCAAAAAGTTTTTTTCACCATGGAAAAAGGATTGTAACATCAGCACCCCCAAAGCAGCTTAGCTGGTTTTGCTCTCGTAAGAGTATAATGAGATCAAAAGCAAATCCAGAATAACCCCACTGAAGTTAAGTATTATATCTTCAAAATACTATTTGTGTAATACAGATTTTAACTGGGATTTAATTTGATACATGATTCCAGTTCCTTTCATTTTTAACTACATTTAATGAATATCAGGTAGGGGAAAATACAATACAAGTTGTTTGTATTCTAAAGGGAATTTCTGAAAACCACTTGTGAAAATTAACTAATGGGAGGAAGTGCTGGGCAGTATCTCTTCCTTCCAATGAATTCACCTTTATACACATAATTTCTCCAGAAGTACCTTCATAGACTATTTTTAGTTTATTGTCAGTGGCATATCTAGATTGAACTAAGTTGCAGATTTTTATTGGAAAAAGATAATCAAGGAGAGATGTCCAGTACCTCTTGTCACCCAGTGCTGCAGGGACCAGCAGGTTCTTTAAGTAAAGTCAATCTAGATTATGATTGTTGTGTCACACACTGATTATCAAGACTTTGACCTGAATTGCAGAGAGCTCAGGTGACTAAAAGCCTACATAACCAAAGACTCTAGATAGTAAAGAAAGCTACACTCATTACTAGAAACTCAGCTTAACTGAAAGCTGGGATAATTGCTAAAAATCCTGTGTAGCAGTAAGATGCATTAACTGCTAGAAATTGTAGATAACAATATATTATGCTGTTAAGTGAATTTTCATGTCATAATAAAGCTGTAAGTGTAGCTACAATCTTGTGGCCAGTCCTCATTCTACCAAGGATCCCTAAAAGGACCTATATGTTCTGTACCATTGTGTGACACCTCTGTAGGATTTTTTTTAATAGCTTTATTTTTGGTGGAAAAGAGCAGTTGTATGAACACCACTGGTATACATATAGTTCTAATCCAGTAGTGTATGGATGTGGCTGAACTTCTGAAGCATCTGGCCTTACATTTCCCAGAAACACATTTCTCCACTTGAGTTGAAGTTTGCTTGCCAGATGGCCTCTGCCTCTGGCTGTGTCTTTCATTTAAGCAAGAAAACAAATGAATCTCTGAATTGCAGCCACAGTCTGGAATTTCTGTTTCAGAAAAATCCCAGAGAAGTGTTGAACTGCTAAGATTTCTTTGAGTAAGACTCTGAAGCCAGGCTATTAGACTAAATATCTCAGGCATCAGAGTTAACATTAGCTCAGGAGCAGGTTCCTGAACAGCTCTATGTGACTGCTGGATCACTAAGAAAACTTCAGATTGTAAGGTTTCTTTAATAGTCTCTAGAAGTGTCTGACTGTTAATTATCAAATTTAAATTAGTGGTACACAAACTTTATGTGCAATTTAGCAAATATTTCCATTAACAGGGGGAGCAATATAGTGTAGTCAATAACTGCTAAAAGCAACAGTGGCTAAACAATTCAGTATCTTACTCACTCTAGTGGCCACATGTGGGTGGGCTTTAATGTATGATTTGGACTTCAGACCACAGAAGCTCTCGTCTACTTCATCACAGCAGTGACATTAGGCTGCACCTGTATGTTTAAAAAAACAAGTTTAAGTTTTTTGTGTGTATGCATATTATATGTAGTGCAATAAGTCAGTCATCAATCCAGGAAACTTTCTGTAAGTCTGTTACTTTTAGATTGGCAAATAACTTCTGAAAACTTTCCAAGCTCAAAAAGTCCATGTGACTGCTATGAAACAATTTGAATAGAATTTGCTTTGCCTTAAATATCAGGTGTGTGTTTCTCTCATCCTTCAAATTATTTATCTTACTCTGAATGAATGCATGAGCTTCCCTCTGGTGGATGTTCTGTAATTTACACTACCACCGTGCATTTTCAAACAGCTGTGTTTGCATCCCTAAATGTAAATTATAATTGATATTTCTACCTCTTGCATATTTATTCTGAGAAACAGAGTTTCACTTCAAAATGCTGAGAGACTTTGGGCTAAGAATCTCTGCTCAAATTTATCCATCCTTCCATACTGTAAGAGCCTCCCTTGTAAGGATTTACAGAGTAGCTAATACATGGCAAATGGCAAATCCAGAATGTGGAACTTGTATTTAGAACTCTACCAAGAAGACTTTTAAAATCCTCTTTACATTTTGTCTTCAGAAGGATCCCCTGAATGTTTGTCTACTATGTGATTGTAGAATAATGATTATCAAGTATCATGTATCTGCTGAGACACTGCAAATTGATGTTATAACCTCATTTATTGTTAATGTGAAAGAGAAGAAGTAATTAGCCTGAACCCCTCAGTTCTTCAGACACTGCATCGAGGCGTATTTACAGGATTTGTACAAATGTCTTATAACAAACTCAAGTTCATGTGCTACTGAGGGCAGTGTGAAAGCGCCACTCTTTGCCTTGATCAGAGAACTGTGGGCTACTTCACAGCTGATCTAATTGTTGCTTTCTTGATTACAGGAGAGGCTCCTGTATAAGTGGGATTTCATGGGAATGTGCAGTAGCTAATAATTTCTTTGCTCTGCAATCACTGCAAAGGGAAGTGCAGTGTAAGAAAAGACACACACCAGATATTTCTAAGGTCTTGCAGTGTTTGTGGCTGCAGCCCATGGGGCAGCAAGTACAAATAAGAACACTCCCAGGGCTGCTTTATCAGAGAGTAAATAACTTAAGGAAGAACTTGGGATCAGTTTCAGAATGTAATAAAAGATGTGTACTTTGCACTATAAAGTTTGAAATATTTTGTGCTGTGTGCATTGTTGTTAATCAGTATCCTAACATTATTAAAAAATTATATGAGAAAAGATTTCCTGCTCATTATGTTCAGGTTTTTGGCTGGCTAGAGATACGGCTGGCTAGAGAAAAGATTTCCTGCTTGTTATGTTCAGGGAAAATTGCTTAGGATTTGTGACAGGGAAGTGCTTCCAAGGCACCTGTTGTGTGTGCATCAGACATGCTTCCATATTGGCACCTTTCTTGCCCTAACAGACTAACCACTGACAAGCAGAACATGTTTCCATGGTAAAAACCACAGAGAAATATTTTCCTTGTACAGACATACCAGGTGTATTAGATTAGAGGTGTTAATTAAGACAGTGGAGAACAGTATTCATAATTCAGACTATAAGGAGGAATATGAAAAACAGTTATGCAGAGCTTACAGAAAAACTTACAGACACCTTTTCTTGACATTATGAATGTATACAGTTTTAGTGTCCTGTTACAGTACAAACTTTTGAACAGTAAATGTATAGATTTGTTACAATTTAAGGCAAGACTGGCCCTTTCTGAATCAGCTACTACTAAGTAGCTAATTGTACACAAACTGTTGCTATCCAAAATCCTTAAGGATATAAGCATATCTGGTACCATGTTTGCTACTGGGTAAATCAAATACACCGTTTACATGCTCTTCCTTGTAAGTAATAACTTACAGATGACAAATACTGCTTGGGTGATTTGCTGCCAAACATTATTTTGATTTTCTTTTAATTGTTTAGCAAACCTACTGGCATTTCTACCTTGTTTACTGGGATTGCACGTAAATATTATTTTGCTATATGATCAATGTCTCTTTTTGTTATTCAGCAGTGATAAAAGAAAGTGTTTAGCAGGGCATGCCTTAGTGAAGGACCTCTGATAAAAAACCCACGAGCAGATACTCTGCAGTGCCTGAGCAGCAGCACCGGCTGTTCTGCCCACATGGAAGAAGCTGTCCGTGCACTTCTGCATTTGCAACACTGGGCGGCACTGGGAAAACATCCCTTGGTTTTTGGCTGAGCCTGCAGAATGGGAAGTGTTGCCTTTCTCTGCACTGCGTGCACGGCGTTCAAGGCCATGGGTCTCCACAGAACTGATTGTTTTTCATAAGAAAGTTAGGTGACTGTGACTAAAATTTCAATAAACTTACGGGAGAAAATCACAATGTCTTTTTTTGTCTTGTACATCACATTATTTTCTAAATATTCGTATTTCTAGCTCTCTCAGTTCTGTTTTGATACATATCCATTTCCAGTGCTACATTCTGTTTTAACTGATCTGGTAAGGACAGCTCCCTCTGCGACAAAAAAATAAAATTAATTTTAATAAACAAATTCAATTTTCTATGCCTCTGAAGGAACAGAGTTTGGAAAGTTTGGTAATTACATTAACATCCTTCAGTGTAGTTTCCATTCGTGTAATTGAAAAGCAGATCAAATTGTGATCTCCTGGGTTGTGAAACAACCCTGTCCAGCACATTAGTGCACCTTTGTAGACTTATTTAACTCCTTTATTACACATGACTTAAGCTTGGTCCCAGTGTGACATGAAGTCTTGATTTTGTGGCCTTGTGTCAGGAGGCTGGTTAATTGTGCTACAATTAGCAGACTGTACTGATTTTATGGGGAATACAAAGATCTTTCTTCTGCTCTGTGGCAGCCACCCCGTGTGTGTTAGGAATGCCTGTGTGCTCAGTCACCCAGTAATTAGCATACCTGACATTCTGTCCTGCATAGCCAGAGAAACCAGCACCCTGTGCCACACTGCCCTTCAGAATGGTCTTGTCCAAGCATTCCTAATCTGAAACAAGAAGTAGTCAGGATTCATTCTGAGATGCTTCACAGAGCCACACTAACAGCTATTTAGTAAACACACACATAATATACTGTATGAAAAAAGTGTAAGATATGCAAACTTCAGGCACAGGTAATGTTTTATCATTCTGTAATGTGGGCTACTGTTTCTGTAGAATTTCTATATAATATTAGAAATGACTGTGACTGATGATAACTTCATTAAATGAAGTGTTTTCACTGGCAGAAAGTAGTAGCACCATTTTCTTAGTTAAAACATATATCTATTTATGGAACTTAATAGAATGTAAAGCTAATAGACTAAAATAATCTGATGTCTTACTTTTCCTATATTTGACTCTTGAGCCTAAGAGTGATCTGGTTTTAGGTAGACTTATTTTTTATGTTCTAGTGTTGAGTCAGATCAAAAAGTACTTTTAGCCCAGTATCTTGTCTTGGTAGCAGCCACAAGCAGGTGTTAGAGAAGAATGTAAGAACAAGCCATGTGTGTCTATACTTGTCCAACACATTCTCAGGCATTCAGTCAATTACAGCTGAGGAGTTTCTTGGGTCAGAGATGGTTTCTGTGTGTTTAGTAAAGCTTTGTGGACATTTATTCAGTAGACTTCCTAAGCCTATCCTTGAACTCCAGTGAATTTCTAGCACTGCAGCTTTGATCCATGCTGTGTGAAGAACCACCTCTTTCTGTTTCTTTGCTGTTCTCCTGTTGGTCCCAGCTGGCTCCCCACAGTTCATCTGTTGGAAAAACAGTGAACAGCACACCCGTGTTCATCCTTTCCACAGTCCATCCTTGGTTAAAGCCTACCTCTGTCAGTCATTTCTTAGCTGCAGACTGAAGAATTCTTACATACATGAATATACCTACACACCTTCCTATACCCTGTAAAGAAACCGTCCCGTGCTTTTCATCATCCCTTCATTCTTCTCATTGTCTCTTCATTCAGGTCTTTTATGTTTCTTTCAGACAGAGGAACAGACTAGTTCCGAAATTCAATAGTTCAAACCACAGAGTACTGATGAGGGAAAATGAAAGAAATCAAGACACACAGAGGTCAAAGTTCCCTCATTTCCAGTCTGTTTGTCTCACCCTGCTGCAGTGTAATAGGGCTGGCCAAACTGCACTCAAACATGTCTTTTTTTTTTTTTTATTTTCTAATTGGGGATTAGTTTAGTTTACATTCAAAGCTCAAAAATAATAATTAGCTTTTGTCTTTCTCAATGCCAGACTGTGCTCTAAGATTTAGAAGACTTTGTTCCAAAGGTCACTGTGTCATTCTTCCCTCATTTACTCCAGATGCTTCACAATCATAGAAATCCTCATGTGATGCAATTACGTTGTAATCCTTAAACCATAGTTATCCCCTGACTGGTAGAGCTTTGTATCTCTGCTGTGTGTCATATTCTGTGCTTAAACCACCAGAAGTCAAGTATAATCTAAAACTGGCACTATTTGGTGCTGTATGAAAGGCAGCTTTAATTGCACCTGCTACCTTTTCCTAGGTAGCTTTTGTCCTCTTATGCCTGGCTGTGTGGGAAGCATTTAATCCTCCATGGTATCTCCATAACACCTCTTCTTTTCTGACACAGCAAATGTGTGACTCCTCTTTCTCTCATGATGGTGTTTTCATGTATTTTGAGTTTGTGACTATTCAGCAAGGCCTGTGGTATCTGACCATGGTGTCACTGAAGCTCTCACTGCAGTTTTGCCACCCTGGCTCCCATCAGGGTTGGCTGCAGGTACCTCATGTTGGCCCAGTGTTTGCTATGTGCAATACACCCTGATACACAGGGCTGGGTTTTGACACATTCTGGGATCTTTTAGTGAGTGGAAAACAGACAACATAGTACAGAAAACATGGCTAAGACTCTTGGTAGACACTGTTGATGAGTATCCATTGATCAAATTACTAAGGATCCCCCTTGGCATGACAAATCACAGATCCAGTCACAAACTTTATCCATGTTCTAGTCCTTTCATTGAGATTTTGAACAGTGTCAGGTTCAATTTATAATCAATAAATTTATTTTATAAAAGATTTGCTAGGCTATTGTAATCATGTAATACTAACTTCTATAAAAGTTTATACAGATATCAAGAAGACAACTGTAAAGGATATAAAACAAGATTTTACCCACACATTTATAAAGAACTCATATTTTAAACAGTATTAGTCTTTTTGTTATCTGAGAACAAGCATTTTGTGTAAACACAACAGAAAAACATCAGTACGGTCCAGCAGATTCCCAAAATGAGGAAATATCCAATAAAACAGAGTAAGAGAGCAGCTTTGAGAGAACTGCTCTTTGCAGCTAATCAGTGCATCTTTGCAGCACAAAGCACAGCAGAACTGTTTTCACAAGTTATGTTAGAATGAGGCCCAAGTAGAAGGGTTGAAATTGCCTCATCATGGTAAAACCTTTTACAGGAACACTCATGTATTTCTTGCTTTCAGCAGAAAATTTGTTTTCGTGTCACATGATAGCAGTACCCGTTTTTTACTGCTTCTTTGGCTTGTAATCTGAGCAGCTTCACATCCAGCTGCCAAGCACTGATAGCCAAATTAATTTCCCCATACCATGAAGAAACTTATGAGTGTTAGTCTATTGTCAGTGTAGCATGGCAATAATATTTACAACATCTCAAGCTGTCTTTAGCATACTAACTTAAAAAAAAATTCCAATAAATCCACCTTCTCAAAGTACAATGCCCAGATAGCCTTTGGCAAGCTTCCCCTTTCTAATATGTTCACAAGTGTCTCTAAAATATCATTATGCAGGTTAAAACATGACAGGTCAGTTCACTGCTGCCTGTTTAAAATGCCCTTTATTCAGTGTTATTACCAGGAATCTGTTAAAAGAAATGGTGGAATTTTATCAGAATTTTCACTTTATATTCACTTATTTGCCCAACAGAATAATTGTCCTGATCCAAATTTGACCACAGCTATGATTTGAACATGAGGATTAAAATAATGACCTTCAAAAGTCCCTTCCAACCTTAATTTCCCTGTAACTGTATTTTTGCACTGACATGTTTTGCAGAGCCTCACACGAGGCTACTCATGATGCTGCTGATTCAGCCATTTCCCCATGATTAACTGTTCCCAACTGCCTGTGTCCCTCAGTCTAGAAGGGAACTGTGTCCTTACAGGAATCATCAAACAATACTTTTTAACTTAATCTGCCCAAAGGATGGGACAGTAAGTGCTTGTGCATTTGTAGCCTATCTATGCCTTACTTTAGAACATGGTACCAGCTGAACAGCAGATCAGGTGTTTCTTTTTGCATTCAGTGGCAATTAAAACTCAGATCTCATCAACTAGTTTTGTTAATCTTGTTAATTTTGTTTGTTTGTAATGTTAATCAAGAAACTTCAGTAAAATGTGGGTCTGTCCTATACAGTTCTTAAGTATAGTCAGTTTTCCTATTCATATTTAATGTGGTAATCTGGATTTAAAGAAAATAAATGGGTTGTCCATGGACATTACCTCTTCATATCTAGGATGACTTTTGCTTTACAGATGCATTGTTTAGTGGGATTGCATAAGCATTTCAGAGCCAGAGACTTAACTGAAGAAAAAGATCTTTACATATCCTTTAAACTCAGGTCAACTCTCATTTCTTAATGCACCAACTAAAGAGGAACTCTCAGATTGTTTCTTATAGGCTGAAGGGAAGTCTCTCAACATATGTGATCAGGGTCAGATGGTTTTCCATCCCTCAGTGTTGGAAAAATTTAGTACTGAAAATGAGTGAGTGAAACCTTACAGAGACTACACAAAGACCAACATCCCTTTTGATACATCACTAAATTACTGACACCAGTTTCAGTTCTTCTGGACACACTTGTGTTTCCAGAGATGGATTCACTTTTGTCACTAATGCATCAGATTCAGTAGTGGCAGTGTTGTGTCTCCTCAGAAGTAGCTCTGAGCTAGCAGATTTCCTAAGGCCTGTATTTCCCTGTGACTTCCCTGACATTGTGTCAAGCTGGGATACCAAACAGTTGTGACACTGGGTGAAACACTGCAATGCTTATTAAACAGTGGGCTCTTGCCTTTTCATTACATGTGGACTAGAATCCTGAAATGCTGCTTGCTGCTTGACTCGTGTCACTGCGCCCTCTCTAACCACACTCAGTCTTCTAAGACTTGTTAAGCCTTACAGTGACAGCATAACAAATTGTGCTTTTTCTCCAAATCTTTTCCTCACAGAAAAAAGTACCTAGTCTGCAGATTAAACCACCCTGTCAGCTTTCTACCTCAGAGGGCCCAAGTTTCTCTGCAGAGCAAAAGGTGTCAGGTTCTACCACTCTCGCAATGTGCTGGGAAATTGTTGTACTTTGTGGGAACTTGTGCAAGACATAAACTGTCCCTGAGGGTTCAACCTACTCAGTTTCCATCACAACATGGATTATATTTTCAACACTTTTCCTCATATATTCATCCTACACAAAATTGTATCTCTCCATTTCATCTTCCCATGCCACATCTTATTTTTTAAATTATTTTTTCAATTCTGTATATTGCCTAGCTCCAATTTCAAAATTCTTCAGTGGTCCAACCCAGAATACCAACTCTGAGTAAATCTTGAGTAAAAGTCCCACTAGTTAAGTTTGAGCATTCTTGCTAAAAATTTCTCACTCCCAGATTCTAACAAAATTTTCTTTGAGCAAGAATTCTGAAATTCCAAGTGTTAGTAATTAAATCCTTACTATGAAGCTTTATTACATGGATGGTTTACAAGGACAAATTGATTTGCTTTAGCAAAACATGAGCCAAAGGAGTAATATGATCTCTATTATATGGATTAAAGGTTTGAAGATAGGAGAGATGACAGTGACTGTTAATCTGTTAAGTGTGGTTACCCTACCTTGGCTCTGAGTTTGTGGGTTGATGGTTATGTAAGCCAGCATTTCAGTGCTCCCACTACCCAAGTGCTCTCTTCCCTTTTTTCCAGTCCCTGTTTGACACTGTAACCAAATTTAGCCTGAAAGACAATGAGGAACACAAGTTTTGTTTACTGTCCTAATGCTACTGAGCAGCATCATGGGGAACAATATGGAAGTGGACATGAAGCACTGAAGAAGCAGGGAGAAGTGAAAGAAAGAATTGTCTTTGCAGCCCCAGGTCAAATGCATGTCAGGTTTTGTCCTGGGACTGTGCTACTGTGCTGAGCTGCAAGGACTGAGTAAATTTGTCAAAACACTTTTGGTTGTCTTCACATCTTTCTTTGAAACTGGCTGTCTTCTACTGGTGTGTAAGTCAGTACAATTGTGTTTAAGGGTATTTGAGCCAATACAAACACCACTTCAATGGCAAGGATCAGAGGCAAACAGAGAATTCTGTTCAATCAAATAAAAGACATTTAGGCAAACAGTAGATTTCTGAAAAGGATTGTTTCTCTTAAATAACCAGTGTGCAAACTCATATCCAATTCACGGTCTTCGTCAAGTTGCCAGTGCAAGCCCTCAAAAAGTCTTAAACAAAGATAATGCTACTGACACTGTAGTTTCTGGCATTTAATATGGTTTATTTCTATGGTGTGGATTTTTAGAAAGAAGTAAAGAATATTTTCTTAGAAGATGGATTATTCACATGAAAAAAAAATTCTACAGTGGTAACAAACTGGCCTCTGAAGTATGAACAATGATTTTTTTCACTTCATACATAAGTGAAAAGGATGCAGTTCTCCTCTTATCAGTAGTTTAACTGTAACAACTTCATTTTCCATTTCTAGCCAACTTTGGATACTAAACATGTGAAGGAAGCAATATATAGAATGTATTTCATAAAACAATGAGCTGGCTGGCATTTTACTGGCAGTTCAGATGTGTAGTTGGTTCTGTTATTCTTTGAATCTGCTTTGGATCATGACTGGTAGATTTCTGTGTGGCTACACATGGCCATGTTCCTGAACTGCTGTTAATCTACAAATGCCCTGTTGTCAAGTCATTCTCTGTGGAGAAAGAGCTGGATTGCTCTTCTAACAAAGCAGCTCTTGGCAATAGTTACACTGACTCAATTAATAGCAGGGTATCATCAGCTGGAAAGCAATGCCGTGTGTCCAGGTTCCTGGGTTTGTTGGTGTGAGTGACAATAGGATCAGGCACTCAGTGTGAAAACAGAAATTTGCTGTGTATATTTAAACCTTACAAAGGCAAAGAGCTTAATGCACTTTGTGTTTAAATGCAATTGTCCTGATCTCGCAAAAGGAGACAACAAAAGAAATAACTAACAAATGCTATTTGATTTATCAGCTCAAAGACAGTTACCTAAAGAGCCTGGGCTTGCAGGAATAACTATTATGTGCTTAGAAGGCTTTTCCTGGGACAGAATTAGGTGGAGAGTATTTTAGTGAAGTGTGAAGACGTTCCCAGCTGTCAAAACAGCACAGAGATTTGTAAAGGAAATATTAAGATTGGTTTGAAGACATCTTGAGTAGAATCAATGAGGAAATGGTTACAGAAGTGATGCATATGTGATAATCACTAGGAGCACTTGTAAATGCTGACAAATGCAAAGTGTACATGGAGCCCAAAAGGCCTGTGCCCTTAGAGGCCTACAGCCAGGCACAGAAAATCTGTCCCAAGATGATGCTTTGATGCCACCCAAGGGAGCCCACAAGACGGCAGGTGTCATTCCTTGAACCTTGAGTCATAGCACAAGTGATCCATCCAGGCTATTTGGACATTTGCATTTTGGGGCTTTTGAGTATGAGAGAAAACTTATTTCAGACATAGTCATTCTTTTAAATAGTGTTTTACCCTCCCATAAGGTCTTTTGCTGCATTTTGTAACTCTTAATTCACACATGAGGTTCCCTGTTGCAATCAGTTTTAGTCAGTCACACTTGCACACCCTGTAGTTTGTTTTAGTAGGAGGTTTCATGTCAACACTTGCATGGTGACTAAGCACCTGTCTTTGGTTTTGTTGGATGTAAACATAAAAGGTGTGGCTGCTGCCTAGAAAAAGGCGAGTCTAGATTTAGACTTAGCCTTGCCTTCCGAATGATTTGTTGGTTTTTTTTTTTCTTTTCTTATGTAAGGAGGAAGATGCATCCTTCTCCTTCCATGTCAATGCCAAGACAATGCAGGTTTTCTAAACTCCCCTCAGTAGGCTGTGTATCTGATTTACCAGATTCTGCCTTCACACACAGATTCTGACAGGTCTCTCTCCAGGAATTACAGAAGTTGTTGAATACTGAATTCAGTGAGGCCAGAAATTCTTCTACTTGTCTTTCACTCACATCTTCACTTGTGATATTGTTCATGCTCGTGTATTAACCATTCAAGGTAGGAATATTTCTGAAAATTAGTAGACCCACTGGGGGATGTAGGAAGCTGTGAAGCAGACAGTGCACTGCTCCTGTTGCCAAATAACCTTTTCAGAAATAGCTTTATCCTGAGCATGAATTGCTAACATCTGGCTCAGGAAGTGTGTTTCCACAGCAGGAGTAGATACATGACTGAATCAAGGAAACCTTGTCTAGCCCATCAGTACAATCATTACTGATCATGAGCTGTGATTACACTGGTTCCAAGTGTCATTTTTTTCTCTATTTAATTTCTTCTCCTCTGGATACCCTTCCTAGTTCCTCTCTACAGGCAGACACTCATCAAACGACCTGCACACCAAACAGAGCACGTAGCCCCTACTAACTGGTATTGCTGAAGCACCAAGGCTTATAACACTTCTGGTTCCAAATTACTGTAATTACAGGACTGCCTGTTCTTGTTACACGTATAAAGGTCTAATGATTTTTTCCCTCTCAGTATTGCCAAACGCCTGATCCCAGCTATCCTCTGTACCAGTTAGCTCAGGTTAGCTGGGTGTTGCCCGAAGTGCAGATATGCCCGTGAGCTTCCCTATCAGATGCTCAGTCCTCTGACCGTGTAACACTAAAATTCCCAGCTCTTCCAAGCACTTCGGCTTTCAACCATTCTGACCACGCCCCTTATGCGCTTCTTATTTTTAGACATGTTTTGCAGCAAACGCCCATTACTTCGCTGTTAGAATTTACCACGACCAAACAACTGTAGACGTAATAATGAGAGATAAATGCTCTCCTCCCTCAGCACATCTCCCTCCTCAGAGCGTTCTGCCGGCCCCAGCAGAACGGGGGCCAGCTGCCTGTGCCTGCGGCTGGGGCCGCCACGCTGACAGAGCTTCCCGCGGGGAACGAGCTCCCACAGCCAGGGCCGCCACACTGACAGGGCTTTCCGTGGGAGGATCGAGCTCCCACAGCCGGGGCCGCCACACTGACAGGGCTTTCGGCGAGATTGGAGATCCCATAGCCGGGGCCGCCACACTGACAGGGCTTTCGGCGGGGTTGGAGATCCCACAGCCGGGGCCGCCACACTGACAGGGCTTTCGGCGGGGTTGGAGCCCCCACAGCCGGGGCCGCCACACTGACAGGGCTTTC
>WBNO01030907.1:148468-196704 GCA_013400575.1 Peucedramus taeniatus
GGGGGGCGCAGAGCCCGCATCGAGCGGCGACTCCGCAGCTGCCCCGGCGCTGGCAGCTCGGCCCGGCCCGGCCCGGCGGCGGGAGGTCCGGGCTGGGGCTACCTTGGCCTGGCAGCGGGCGTGGGACAGACAAGGCTCTCTTTAATACGCTTCGAGCTCGTTAAGTAACACCGGAGCATCCCTGCTTAAGTCTTTCCCCTCTATGAACCTTTTGTGAAAGAGGTTGGAATCGGACGTGGAAAGAGGAGTGATTGGGTGTTCCAGCGGTTGAATTACAGAATAAAAAAATAAAAAAATAGTCACTTCATCATATAACATGAAAACCGAGTATTTCTTACTGGCTTGTGGATTCACATGTTAACACAAAAATAGTTTGTAATGAATATGCAGGTAATATTCGTCTTATAGTTAATAAGTAATATTTGTTAGTTGCTTTTTGTGTCCAGTGGTATTAAGACGTAAATAAACTTTAAATCTTTCAATAACTTGTCTACTGAAACTGTAATTAAGCATTCCAAGAAGCAAGTGCATTTAGTGACAGTAATGTCAGTAGCCAGTCCTGTGAATATATTCAGCATACTGCATGTTCTTGTTATTGATTAACCTTGATGGTCGCGGGGGAAGAAAAACTAAGAAGATGAGAAAAGTGGCATGTTGTACAGGTTAGTCTCCATTTCTTGATAATAATTTAGGCTCTGATGGTGACTTTGTTACTAGTGTTACAAACTTCTGACTTAGAAGGGCGAACTCTACCAGAGCATATTAAAAAATTTTCTTGTTATCTCAAGGTACAGTGTGTACAAATCCACAGTTCTTAAAAGGCCTCTGACCTGACTGACAGGCTGTGGATTTGGAAGTAGAAACTGCCAAAGGGAGTTGAAACAGGAAAAATTCTTTGAATTCTCTCTGGGGAGGCTAGAAACAATATTTTATGCCATATTTCCACTCTGTAGTGCTGGATGTAGCAATAGGCCTTGGCACTTGCTCCAGTGCAAGCTTCTTGATGACAGAGATGTTTTAGTTGCTGATCCAATATTGAACTCTATCTCGGAAGGAAGCGAAGATTTAAAAGCAATTGGCAGAAAGGGTTACTGATTGTAGAAGCATGGATTTACTACTGATGGATCTACTGTAAGTATATATGTTCCCTAAGGATGATTTTAAGAACTGTGGCTGACCTACATTTCCTGAAGAGACGTTCTGGTAAATACTGTGTGGCTGAACACACGTTCATCTGGAGTGCTTTACAACAGACTTTCTTGCTGTTACAGTGAATTTTCATCAAATGCTGCAGAACTTGTATCTTTTAGTGTTCTAGTCAGTCTCTGCATTTTGAATTTGCTGGATAAAGATCTGGGTCTGCTACCCAGACATCATCCTTGCATGTGTGACCTGTTAAAATAAGCGTTTTAGGAATTGCTGTGATGGGGATGATGGAAGGGCTTATGAGAATCAGTTAGAGAAGCATTCTGAGTGCTGGCTTAACACAGGTGTTTGGGGGAAGGGAGAAAAACCCACGTCTCCTGGATACACAGATGAAAAAGATTCAGAAGTGTAAGGCTGCATTATACAAGCCTTTACAAGCTTGAGATGAATTTGGAGCCCATATCAGGTGCGAATGCAGAGTTGATCCTCCTGATTTATCAGACTGGCATCTAGACTCCTAATTTCTCATACAAGTTCAGTTTTTAAATAAATTTTTATCTCATAGTAAACAGGTTCTCATGATCAAAGCACTCACTCTGTTTGGAGGTATAACATGCCTTAGTAGAAAGGGGGAATTAAGTTTGGTCGTACTCTGTGTGTGGCAAGTTGGCCACCTGATCTTAAGGAATAAAGAAGAAATGCTGTTTAAAGGAATGTTGTCAACATAGTGATCACTTCAGAAATGTTTTGGACCAGGGATGGTCACAAGACCCAGTGTAGCTTGCTCTCAAACCTTTTGTGTAATGACCCTACTTTGCAGTTGCAATCTATGCTTACCCAAGTAACAGAGCAGGAACTAGAGCAGAATCTTGCAAAATATGCAGTGTTGCTCATATATGGGTAGCTTCTGTTCTGCTGCTCAGGTACTGACAAAACTGCTGCTTCGAGGAATGTCACATCTGAAAACAGCTGAGCTGCGTGAATACAGCCTTGTAACTCTTGGCCACAGCTCTCAGGTTTGGAGAGCCCCCAACTGGCTTAGGTGAAAGATGTGCTGTGGAACAGCTGTGCCAGTCTAGCAACTCATTAGTGCTCACCCAGCTTTCCTTGTACCTGTTTTTTGGCCACTTTGTGGAGTCCTTTGTCTTGCTAAAGCACGAGGAAATAACCTGGTGAGGAAGAAGTGATTGATTTTATAGTTGAATTACTTTAATGGAGGAGCTGGTACAAAGAATGTGGAGAGTGGCACCACATGGCTTGGGTTAGGTTGTTTTTAAACTGGTCTGGGCATCATCGGGGTGCCTTAGTAGCAGGAGCTACTCTGCCTGGAGCTATGTTTGTTCATACCAAGAGAGCAACACCAGGGACCAAATTGCCATGGGTAGTAACTGACAGCAAAATAATGTCGTGCAATTGATCAGTTTTCTCTGAGATTTTAATAAAAAAAGCATTGAAGTGTGTTCATATAATAGTGATATCAGAGCAGAAGAAGAAACATCTGAAAGTCAAAGCCTTACTTGCAGAGCCTGCTTGAAGGCCTGATATAAGGCACAAATCTCATTAAAACCTAAGGTGGTTGTCTCAGATTCCTTTCCCAAGTGTTTTGGGGGGAAAGGAGACTAATTATGATACTGACATGCTTTTATGCCCTTTAAAGTGTTTTCTATTTAGCCAGAATGATGTAATCATACAGAAAAATCTTCTTTAAGAACCAAAATAACCTACTGAATGCTTCTGTTCTACTAAAATATCTACTAAAAAGGTATATTACATCTATTCTGTGCATTTACTTCTGCATATCTGCTTTATATTTAGATTAACTGTATTTTTTACACTTATCAGTTTGGTGATGTTCAACACGCTTGTCTTTAATACTGGTTTCAAGTCGTTTTTGTGGCTGTTCATCCTCCTTCATTCTCTCATATAGTCCATCGATAATCACTGCATACTATCTTGTGTCTTAGACATTTTTGGAGCTGATAACCCGTCCTTATAAGATCAGTGTCAGATGCACTGAACTCTTTACCTTTTAGAGCTGAGTCAACACAATAACTATATCAATGTTCTGATACCTTCTGCAAACAATTTGTTAGGTACTTGGCTAAAGTTTTCTAGAAAGACACCTAAATGAAGTTTGTTAATAATTGATTTACATGCAAAAGAGCTGTGCCTGTGAATTCCTGCTGACTGCTAATTGAGCTGTGTATGTTTGTATGGTCAGCTGGCTAGATGTCAGGAGTGATTTAAATGTTTATGCCTCATGTGATCCAAGGTATCTGGAAGTATCATGTGAGACGTTGTTTGCTTTCTTGTTCCTAATTTTAAACAAGGCCTTTTCTGTGGCAGTCCATGGAGTCTAGGAGCTGCTTCAAGACGTTCTCAGAGACCTGTAGTCAGAGTTTAAAATTAATTTTCCTGGAAAGTTGCTTCATTTTGAAGGAAGACTAATTGATAGAACCAAAAAGACGACAGTTATTTGAGGAAATAATACTGGTTAAAAAGTTACGATAGTTGATAAATGCCCAAAGGCATTTGCATTTCAGATAAAAGTAGTAAAAAAGTACCAACTGCTGGCCCTCTTTTTTTTCTTTTTTCCCACATGAAAAAATATCCTGGCTCCCCACCCTATTATTAAATAGGTACCTTTTTTTTTTTTCCTTAGGATCCTTATATTTGCACATTTGTTGAATGATCGTTTTTCTTTGTAATTTGAGCAGTCTTAAGGCAAGTCACTTATAGGGTGCAATTTGCTGGTTGTCTCTCGGTGGGAACTGTGAATCTGTCATTAAGACTTAAGGATAGTGATAGGCAGGAGTAGGAATGTATCCTAAAGCTAATGGCTGCAATTCAGTCTGTTACCTCTTTTAAACTCTAATGATATTTCTAAATGTGCTTTTCTTTACTGATTAGTCATGTAAAAACACATCCCAGAGGGAGATCTGCTAGTTTTGTCAGGGCATATGAGACCAAAATATTAGTCGAAGATACTATAAATATTGGAAGTGAATTTGGCTTATTTGATGTATTAGAGTGTATTTAGTTGGGATTAGCATCTTTGTGAAAAAGGAGGAACGCAAAATCTAATGGAAACACTTTTTCCTGCTGAATAAGAAATCTAATTTTTCCAAATGTTGTAGTTCTGAAATCAACAGAGGAATTACACAGCTGTAAATTAGGGAAGCAGGTTACTGCTGAAGATCTTGTCTTGGACATCCGGTCTTAACTAGTGCTGATGTATTTTGCAGAACTTCACAAACAAGTTATTTTGGGGTCAGTCTGCAGGCTTTAAAAAGTAGGAACTCTCTTTAATATTTCCAGCAAAAATGTTTAGAAAAGTAGAAACTGCAGATATTGGTAGATGAAAGGATGGGGAGAAAAAATTGCATACAGATTACTCTGCCTGCAGGTCCATCCTCTGTATGGTCTGAAAGCAAAGGTAAAGATGTTTTTCTACTGCTTTCAAATTCCACCATAGAGAATTTGGAAAGCTACGTCCTTAACCTACAGAATTAATCTTCAGTGTGATATTTTTTAACATGTTACTTATAAAAAACCACTAAGTAGTTCTCCAGCCAAAATGTAAATCATTAACGCTCTTAAACTAGTTGGGTTGAGGGCTGAAGATCTTGCATGGTTTTTTCCATCATCTCAAAAACAAAAATTTGCATTTTGTTTCCTATAGGTTCATCACAAAGCATCTTCAGTTTGCAGAGTATACTTTAGAAAATAAAAAAGCCCCAAGGTGTGAATGATAGTGATTAGCAGCTTCACTGTTAATATGGAAATGTAAACATGACAAAGCCATTTTTGTTAATCCCTGCTTTACAAACAAACAAGCATCATACTTGTACATGAGAATTTATTTTTTAACTACAGTATTTATCTTTGCACAGGTAGAACTTGTCCCTTATCTTTTGTTTAGAATTGGAAAAATTGTCATTTTTCATCTTGTTCCTTATCATCGCTTGAGTAAAATCAGTCATGTTTCTCGTCTTGTGTCCTGAATTGGACACAGAAGCACAGCCTCTATCCTCCAGAAGCTTGAAGATAAAATATCTTAACTAAATGAAAGTTGCAGTTAATCTAAGATCATTCCATTAAGTCCAAGTGAGACTTTGTACAGTTTCCCGATTTCAGTGCTTTGTTGATAGATGTATCTTGGTTATAATCTGAAATTTCTTCAGCTGCGAGTTCTCCCTACTCAGAGGAGGAGTGCTTGTGATTGTTTGAGTGCAGTTTGGAAACCTCAGCAAGTTCTCCAAACTCTAATACCCCAGATGTTTGTCTAAGTCTTTGAAGGGTATCTTTGCTGGAAGAACTTTATTTTTACCCAAGGAAGTGAGATTCCAGGCTAGAACAAAGTGTCACTCTTTGTTTTGCATTGAAACTGAAGCAAAATCAACCTGTTCTGTCCTTGGCAGGTCTGCTGCTGAAAACTGACCATTCATGAAAGATTGATATAAATAGAATTACGTTCTGTTCCCTTTCCAATTAAAAGCACTGATACAGCAGAGGCACGAGACTGGAACAAGTTGTTGCCTTAAGTTTTCTAAGCTATTACTGAGTAGGATTTTGTGAGGTTACAAGACTGAACTTCAGTAAACTCTTTCTAGGGTGTGATGCAATGCTGTAATCTCCCTTACTCTGCTTTCCAGTATATCATAGTCCTTGAAATATGACCTAAAATAAACCACGGTCAGCTACTGGGCCTTTTAACGTTTCACTTAAGGTGACAAAAATAAAGCTCCTTAAAACCTAATGAGAAAGTAGAGGTAGTTAATAAAGAAATCCTGAGCTATGTCTCATGGTGGAGCATAACCTGCTGTGGTTGGAGGTTGTAAGAGTGTGGTTATGTGAAGTTTTGGCCTTTTTCAGTTCTGCAATAAGTTTTTTTCTAAAAGCACATCTGGTTTTCCAGTCAAATTAGACATTCTGCTAAAAGATATCTCTTTCCATAAACCATTGCTAAGTATCAGCGTATTATGGAACTCAAACTGATTTGATTACATAGTTTACTGGGGAATAGAGGGGAACAAAGGTATGGGTAGACCTTTGTTTAAAAACTTCAAAACTAAACATTGACAAGCACACCCTAAAAAGGGGGATCCTGAAAGGAGTGGAGGGAGCCCTTAAGAAGTGCCTAACTTCTTAAATTTTCTAATACAGAAAAACTTTTCAGTTAATGAAGTGTTTTTGTCTCTCTGGTTCTTGAGGAAAAAATGACTAAACATAACAGAATGTAAAAAGTTTCCCTGAGAACTTGATGCTGAAAATTGTTAGTGGTTGGTTAAGACTAATTCTAACTTGGGAAAATATTCCTGTTTCATCTAGGGTTTAAAAAATAATGAAGAATAAACCTTAGTCAAAGGAATACTGGCATTTAGTATATGCCTTAAGAAGGTGCAAATACCCAAAGGTATATGTAGTACCTTCTCATGTAGTATTTTTTCTCCAATTACAAAACCTGATGGTGTCTCTGGGTGCAAGTGATAATGCACATAAGGGCTACAGTATTTAGCTTTGTGTACTGCTAATAGAAAATATTATATTATCTCTCTCTCTCTCTCTCCTCTTTATATTTTTCAGTTCCAGGGGACTTAGGTAATCAGTTGGAAGCAAAGTTAGATAAGCCATCAGTGGTGCACTATCTCTGCTCTAAGAAGACAGACAGTTATTTTACACTCTGGCTGAATCTAGAATTGCTTCTGCCTGTCATCATTGACTGCTGGATTGATAATATCAGGTACGATCAGAAATGTTGCTCTTTGCAGTTACATCCTTTCCTTAGGCTGACATGCAGAATGGCTGCCTTTAAATTCCTTTTCTGCTTCAAGACCAGTGAGAGGAATTACTTGGAATTCTGCTGGGTAGGCTAACAGGATGGGTCTGAAGATGTGGCTCTGTTTCATCTGAAGTAGCTGTAATTGCTGATGAGGAGCAGAGGGTCTCTTAGTTTCTTCCACTTTTTCTTCTACCAGTGTAGAAGAAACTACTCTTGACTCAGTGTAGGTTTGAGCACTTGTTAGACACCTCTATGGCCTTATCTCCAAGGAGGAGGTTTTCTGCTTTTTTTTTTTGTTTTTTTTTGTTTTTTTTTGCCAAGCAGTAGGACAGGAGGAAATGGGCAGAAACTGATGCACAGGAAGTTCCACCTGAAATATTTTGGTTTTAAAAATTGCCTAATTTAAAGCTTTCATGCTATTTCATAATTCAATCTGCTTTATTAGTGTTCTTGTAAAAATAATATAAATATATGTATGAAAACAAGAAATAATTATCTGGTGCAATGAAGAACTATTGTGTTGGCATGTTGCTCTTTTATGAATATGCTGAGCTGCTGTAAAGCAGTCTGCTTTGTCCCTGTGCCTTATGGATTAGAAAGATTTTTGTTAAGAGATTTGTGCATCGGTTTAGATTCTTAGACTCCATCTAGGGACAAAAACTTGCATTCAGAAATGGCAATTGTATTGATATAGTACTAAAAACAAAAAAAAAACCAACTATAATAGTAGGGATGATTAAAGAAATAAACTCCTGACTCAATGCTCTAGATTCTTCACATCTTAAGTTGATTTAAAAAGTATTTACACAATACTCAATACCTCAATATATTTCCTGAAGTGCCAGTTGTCATTAATCAGGAAGTAAAGTATTCTCTTATGCTGGTGTAGGTGTTTCTAGTTAAAAATTAGAAATTAATTATTTTTAGGTAGGTTAATATTTTTGATGTCTGATTTAATAGGTATATTCTGTCCTACTGCCACATTCCTATGCTCGTTATATAAGTTTTTTCCATTTTGTGGCTTGGTACAAAGTCAGATGGTCTAAAACTATATGAAGTAGCTTATATTTTAAAGATGAAGTTCAGTCGTACTTCCACATACTCAGTTTTACTGAGACAAAAAGTCTTAGATTCTGCACATGAAACATTGAAGTAATTAAAGTAATTGTTTGCATTGTATAATCTCTTAGCCATGAGAGTACTCTGATCATGTCTACTTTAGGTTGGGTTTTTTCCTCCTTCTGAGTAACAGCACTTAAAGTTCTTGTACTGCACTCAGAATGTAAGACCCAGTGTAGCTGAGGGTTGTCATGTGGCAATAAAACACGTTTCATGGTTTTTTCATTGTTTTTCTTCCCCTCGTTCCTCAGGCTGGTATATAATCGAACAAGTAAGATTACAGAGCCACCAGATGGAGTGGATATCAGAGTCCCAGGATTTGGGCAGACATTTTCCTTGGAATTTCTTGACCCAAGTAAAAGGAGTGTTGGTATGTACAAGCTGTGTCTGGAGTGCTTTGTCACTTGAAGGGTTTTTCTCGTTTGTCTTTATGCAACAAGCTTCTGAAATGTGATTTCAAATTACAGTTCTGTGAGCTCACTTGGCTTTTAAGAGTTTTCATTGCCTTGTATTGTTTTGTTTGTTGTGTGGCCTGATAGATTGAGACAAGAAGATTCCATGTTGTTTAGTGTGGTGTCAAATCTAAGTTTGGTGGATGAAATCTGAGTAGGCATATTGAGGACAGATGCTTTCTGAAAATGAGATGGGTTGAGTAGAAATTCTGTGACAGAAGCTTGACAAGCAAAAGTAAAATAAAAGCACAGGTTCTGAGTAAGATGTTCTTTGGCCTTAGGAATGGGTTAATTGGATTGGGAGATATGGTACCACAATGTGTAGCTGCTTGTATTTTGTTGGTGTCAGAATAATTATATAATTGCATTTGTGCTGCAGAAGATTTCTGTATTAATGTGTTTGCAGGGTTTTTTGTTTGGTGCTTTTGTAGGAGTCATGTTTCAGAAAACACTGAGTTTGATAAACTTTTGTGAGTTGTTCGCTGTGGCAGATGACTGGAGGAGTTAAATAGTCAGTAATACACTGAGCTTTACATGCTGCATAACATGGATCTGTTCTTTAAGGGCAGTGATGTGCTTAATGATCTGCATTAAGTCAGTCTTACACCTAGAACAGGGCTGTGATTCAATTCTCCACTTTAGAGACTGTATAATAAACATTCAAGACTAACAAGTGAGGTTCTGCTCAAAACTTAAATATGGCTCTGATGTTCAGTTGACTGTTCTGATACTGATACTGGATGCATTTAGTCCTGGTAATGCTTAAATCCTGTGTCAAACCTTGTATTAAGTAACATCTTTCAACATGTAGTCTGCAACTGTTTCCCTTTTTGCTATTAAAGCTTTATGTTCGGTTACTTAAGTCTTAGTCCACTACCCCAGAGATAAAAAAATTGTTTTGGAGTAGTTTCCAGAGTTCTGCCCTGCAGTACATGATAAGCATTTGTTTCCAAGAATAAATGTTGGTGAAGTCCAGGCCAACTGTTACTCCCTGCCTGTTGTTAATTTGCAATCAACAAAAGCTATGACTGATGAAAACCCCTCAGAAATTATTATGTTGCAGTTCAAGGGTAGTCTTTCCTCTGCTGAGTAAAATTTATCCACTTTGCATATACTGCATTTGGCTGCCAAAATGTTTGAGAGGTCAGCTGTCTAGTAAGAAGTTTAATAATGATATTCCCTCAGTTTTTAAGAATAGTGAGCATAACTAGTTTTGTTTAATATGTGTGCAGCTTTCTAGATTAAAGGCAAACTGCAGGTTTAAATGTGTACATATGGTGTCACAGATACTGCCTCTGGAACTTTGTTTTGCAGTAGTGTCTGACAGCTGCTTCTCACACTATCCTTGTTACTCTTCTGTTTCTCTCTTATCTGATATTTACAGGAAGTTACTTTTATATGTTGGTGCAGAGTTTAGTAGATTGGGGCTACAAACGTGATGAAGACGTAAGAGGAGCACCTTATGACTGGAGAAAGGCACCAAGTAAATAATATACTGTTACTTTAATAAAACTTTGATACTCCTAGCCAGCAAATAATGTATTGAATCACTTCTCCCATCCTTTACAATCTAAAAACTTAATTTTGTTTAGTTCTTGGGGCCTGGGTACTCCTGGATGCAAATGCAAGCTCAATGTTGTGGTTTCAGTTTTTTTTCTTCTTTAAACAACTTGCTACTTAAAACTTGCTTAAAACCAGAACAAAACAACAGAAAAAACCCATTTCACCAAAGCATGTGCACACAAACCCCCACCCCTCCCTTTCAATATTGGAATTTCTAAGATCTGCATTATTAATTCTGCAGACAGTTCAACAATGTTATTTAAAAGCTTATTTTTTAAAGCTCAGCCTTCACAATGAATAACTACCACTGTGTAATCTGTATCTTTTAGATGAGAATGAAGAGTATTTTGTGGCCCTTCGCAAGATGATAGAGTTACTGTATGAGCAATATGGAAGCCCTGTTGTCCTGATTGCCCACAGCATGGGGAATATGTACACCCTCTACTTCCTGAACCGCCAGCCCCAGGATTGGAAGGACAAGTACATCAAGGATTATGTGTCATTAGGTGCTCCATGGGGAGGAGTGGCTAAAACTCTCCGTGTGCTGGCTTCAGGTAGGTAATTTGAAGCTTTTCCCTGTGTTTTGTGGGTAGTGCACAATACTAACCAGACTGTTGACTGTAAGACTGCAGGATGAGAGTTTAAGGTACCATGATGGGAAAAATGCTTTTTTGTAGCTGATGACAACTGGGTCTTTCAAGCCTTGCAACCCAGCTGTTACTTTTCGTATTTGTGGGGGTGGACTGAGATTTCTCACATCCTGTAATCAGGAGCTTTCTCCCTTCTTGACCTCTCCTGACCTCTTTTCAGCAGATTGTTGTGTTGTCTGCTGTTTGGCCTGATACCTTCTCTTTCTGTCCCTTCTGCCACCAGCCTGATTGCTCTCTGTTCAGTATTGCAAAGCTACCAAGGACTCCAGAGCATTCAGCAGTTTCCTTTGATTAAAGATCACACAGCTGCTTGAAGTTAACATTAAAAGAAATTTGTAGAGGTTGTGGGGAACTGGTGTCCACAGTGTAAATGTCAGGTGAAAATTATAACCCTACAGATAAGGAAAGTGAATCTTTGAGGTCTTGGGTTTAGCACACTAGATATGCCAGAAACTAAAAAACAAAAAAATTGAATAAAGCAGCATAGTGTACTTCACTAAGTAACTGAAAATGACTGGTGGAAAATGTTCACTTACCCATCATGTGATACCATAATTACATCATGTGCTTTGACATTTAGTTCTCAATGTTTCTGGCTTGGTTTTGTAGCTTGTTTCTGACTTGTTAGCTTTGGATATCCACTGTCTTCTTCGTAATCAAAGCTGACATCAAAAATTGGACTTCATCAAAATGCAAAACACACAGCAAGAGTCAGCCATGCATGGACAGAGCAAAGAATACTTTGCTTAGCAAAGGCATTTGATTCTGAACAGTAGTGCACTACTCCATTACTAATTAGAAAACTTGACTCAATACAAACATCCAATTTACACATTGTTAAAGCTGTTGAAATGTCACTATAAAAATTTATTTCCCTTTTCCCACAGGCTTTGTCTGATGTATTTGCTTGCTACGGAAATGGCAAGAAGTGAACAATGTTAATATCACCCTCATAAAATTACACGATTATATAAAGTTCCATAGTCCCATATCTCTGTTGGTTTAAACTTCTGTGCTTAATACCTTGTCTATGCTTTATAATGCATCTCAAGCAAAGGGGCTAATTCTACTAATGCGTAAGGAATAGCTAAATTTCTACTAAAATGTAGTCAGTCATATTTTAATCTGTGTGTCTGTTGTACTAAACTTCCATGTTTTTGAGCAGAAACTCAAGAATCATGTGGGGAAGTTACATGGACAAACATAGTATCAGAATGTACAGGTTTAAGCTGTTTCTGTCTCAAATACCCACAGTAAAGCACCACCATCAGCTCTTGGATTAGTCTATTTAAGAGTTTCTAAAGTTATCAGGGTTAGTATGCTGAAGAATTGTTGCTTTAAAGGCAATTATTGTATTTCAGCAGGAAGGACAAGGCCCTCTATAAAAGCATTCTTTCTGCTCCCACTCCTGTTTATAATATGTGATGCCAGGAACTTCATGTCAAATCCACAGCTGTGTTATCAAAGTGGTAAACAGTACACAGGTGGAATTGTTTTCTGAAGATTTCTGTAATACTTTCAGCTACTTGTACATGAGCTTGTACATGCTGGATCCCACTACAGTATGCAAAGACACAAAGCTCACAGTGTTTTGTTTCTATTTTTAACATGCTGAAAGATTGAAATGTTAGCAGTGTCTTCCTTACACCTAATGTTTTGATGTGTCTGCTGACTTAAATGTGGTGTTGACCATCCTGTACTTCTTCACTTAGGAGAAAAGTAAAGGATTTGAGAAGCACTTTGTAACAGTTCTGTAAGAGAAGGCTGGGATAGTCAGGTTCTGTGTTTGATTATTCTACTGGAAATAAATCTTGTACACATTCCTTTCATTGTTCAGTTCAGAACTTGGGCTTTCTTTGCTTGGCTGGAAATGCCAAGCAGTGTTCAGTACCTTAGTGGTGAGAGTGCACAGTGGAGTGGTTACACCACACAGTATCATGAGACCCATTTTTCAGGACCTTTGTGATTCTTGCTGTGCATTTGAGTTTTCTTTATCTGTTTCAGACTAGCAATGTCTTCATATAGTCTTCCTAAAGATGGCATTACTGTGCTTTGTGTCTCCTTGCTGAAGCAATAGTGCCACCCTATGGAATTGAAATAGCACCAAAGTATATTTTTCAGGAATAGTGGTTTCAGTTGCAGCATTTCAATTGTTATGGCATGGTTGACCTGGACCACTACATGCTGTAACCACCTGGAAATAATGGAAAATAAAACTCAAAGTTCAGCTGACAAAAGAATTGAGGTGTGACAGCCACTGTGATAATGAAAACAAACAAGGAATATAAACTTGTGTTTGTCTCAGGGTTTGTTGGGTTTCTTTTTGTTGTTTTTTTTTTCTTTTTAAAAAAGTAATCACTGTATTTATTAAGCAGTTTTTAGTTTTGTGAAGATGGAAGAACAATTGTTAAAATATGCAGAAAGGTACATGTAAGTTATCCCTTAGTCATGTGTTAGTTTAAGCCATTTGTTTCAGTCATTGATCAAGTCATATTTAGATCTTGGAAGTTATTAAAATTCAGTTTACAGAAGTAAATTTACAAGACAATCATAAATGAGGAAAAACTTCAAATTGTCACTGTAAGCCAGGGGAACAAACTTATTATTCATATTATCGCCAGGAGTGCTAGTAATTGCTGCTGATTAAGATTGATGTCTTGCTTTATGGATAATGAAATTCCACTTTTTTCCTTAAGGTGACAACAACAGAATCCCTGTTATCAGTTCACTCAAGATCAGAGACCAGCAGAGATCAGCAGTTTCCACGAACTGGATGCTTCCCTACAACTACACGTGGCCTCCAGACAAGGTGTTTGTCAGCACACCCACAGCTAACTACACGCTGCGGGATTACCGGAAGTTCTACAGGGACATTAACTTTGAGGATGGCTGGCTGATGAGGCAGGACACGGAGCACCTGGTGTACGGCATGACCCCGCCCGGCGTGCGCATCCACTGCCTGTACGGCACCGGCGTGGAAACCCCCGACTCTTTCCACTATGAAAGCTTTCCTGACAGAGAACCCAAGATTTTCTACAGCGATGGGGATGGTACAGTGAACTTACAGAGTGCCTTGCAATGTAGAAAATGGGTGGACAGGCAAAAACAGGAAGTGGTGATGTTTGAGCTTTCAGGAAACGAGCACATTCAAATGCTGTCCAATGATACTACTATCTCCTATGTGAAAAAGCTGCTCTTTGATTTGTGATAACCTTGTGTTGATAGTTATTTTCCTCACCTGTGATGCCTTCCCTTAAATATGGGGAAATGCCTTTTAATCCCTTGGTATTTAGATATTGGAATTATTTATTTTGTTTTTTAAAAGGTTGTTTTCAAGTTGCTTGGTGTTCTAAATGATTGTTTGTCTCTAATTTGTGTTCATGATGCTTCATGGTATTTTCACATTCAGAAAATTTTGTCAAATATGCATTTTGGTGCCTCTGGTGTTGTGTCCAATGGTCATACAGACTTTAATTTGGAGATGGTGCAGCTCCTTGCTCATACTACATGGAGTCATAAGCATCCAGAGTTCCTTTGTGTGGTCTTTGCAGGTTTGGATTGGAAGGCTAGGAAGGATGACAATTTTGGATGCCCAAAGGAATAGTATTAACAGTTTGGCAAACACAGTAAGCATTTTAAAGGGTCTTGCATATTCTGATCCACAGTTCCCAGTGGATTAGTTTGTAAATGTGCATATCTACTAGGTAAAATAGGAAAGAGGTCTACCTGGAACTGTGATGCCATTGTTGTAATCCAGACTTATTTATTGGAGCCTAGGGGTGGAAAAAAGATAGATGTGTGAATTACTTGGAGCTTCTTTATTAGGTGCCCTACTGGGTTATTTTAGATAGAAGAAATGGTTTGCTCATCAACTTCTAGAATCCCTGATTGCATACAGTCTGGAGTCTGAGGAATTCTCAGTCTGTGCTTTATTTCTCAATGAGGGAATGAAGCTAAACTGTGGTTGGTGCTTGTATTAACAGTAGCAGTGTAGAGTTGCACATCAATCAAAGTTAATTGAATACTGGCAAACAATCTGTAAGGTATAGAATTGCATTTCTGGGCAGAAAACAACTTCCTGTAGTGGAAATGATAATGGATGGTGGGCAGTATTTAAAGAAAAGTGAGCTTCTGAAATGGAGTGGGGAATGGAAGCCAGTAGTGAAGTTGTATGGAGTATAAACCTTGTTCTCAGTCAAATACTTTGGCTCTGATCCAGTTACCTGACTAAGCAATGATTAGATAAACATTGCATTCCACTGAAAAGAAATTTTTTGCTTTAGGACTAAAAGTAATTTCCCATAGATTACAAGTTTCATTTTTGCTGTTTGAAGAAGTTGGGACATGTGGTTCCTTAAATGTTTCTATAAATTGCTGAACATGCAATTCTGTAATTTTCTACAATGTTGTTCTACTCAATGTTAAAATAGTAATTTCAACTCTGACCTCCACAGAAGTGCTGGCCTAAAGGCCATCACATTTAACACTTCGATTACAGAAGTCCTGTTGCAAAATTCTCTCTTGCTTGCTTTAAAACCAGATACCCAGTTAGACTGCACTTAGTTTTCAAAAAACACAGCTTTGAATGCTTTCGAAATGCTAGGTTCTCCAAGAAAAATACTTTAAGAGTTGCAGAAACTCATCTAACTATTAAGGATTCATTACTTAAGAAACAGAATTTGTCTGAAGGCTAAAGTTTGAACTATTTTGGTAGCATGCCTAAAATGTTTTCTGCCACTGGACATATCAGTAAGATGTGTTGAATTGATGGGCTTGAACTTTTGCTATTGTAGAATGGAACCAGGAGGTGGTTTTAAGACTTTAGTTTTAATTCAGAAATCTCTTGTTAATTCAAAACAATTTGAACCAGGGTCAACAACAAGCTCATTATCTTACTAGGTTTTAACTTCCTTATGTAGTTTTATTTCCCCTTCTGCATTTTTTTCCTAATGCTTATGTTGAGGGAGTGTAGACATTTTCCTGATTTTTAAAATGGATCATTAATCTTGTCTTCACTTGCCCAGGACCCTACAGTCCAGCAGCAACATTGCCTAGACTTTTCCAGTGAGTATTGAGCTGTCCACAGCCTTTGTAATGTGTAACTGTTGAAATGAAAAAAACCAAACTACAAGCAATCAACCTAGACAACCAATCCCCCCAAAAGAAGAAACCCTACAACAACAAGGAGGGGGGAAAAGAAACCCAACCCACCTCCAAAAAATCAGCACAGAAAATTGCCCTTTAGCCAAGTGATCTATTTTATGCAGGGCTTGTCAGCTGGATAAGCTTCAGGCTTGTGTTCCAAGACTACCTGAAGATGATAAAGCTCTTCCTTGGTCTGACTCAATTTTTGCATAAATGGCTATTTGAATAAATTACAGAAAACAGCTAATCACAATCTGTATTTCTTGCTGAAGGAGAATGCCTGTTAATAAGCACTGGATTGAGTGGAGCTGGAGGCAGGATACCGACATAGACATCAAGGGCTGAAAAATGAGAAAACAATGTAGGTAAACAATTCTTAACCTGATCTGGAGAATGTTTGTAAGATTCATTTGGATCCTTACCCATTAATCAGCAGCATTTTCAGTCTCATAGCAAGAATTTAGCTGCAGGGTTTTTTTGTGATTTGAAATTCCAAAATACATTATTCAAAAAATGCTTGGTTTTTTTTTCTCCTTTTTCCTTTAGTACTTTTTAAATATACTTTTTGTGATCCAAAAGAAGAAAAAAAGCACAACTTTTTTATTCTTTTCTAATTTTGGCAACCTAGTACTGTATTTCTGAGATTAGTTGGCTGTATCTTTTAAGCTATAGATTTCTAAACCAGTTTTCTGTTAGTAGGCAAGCCCTAGAGTGTCTCCTTAAACTTGTGATGGTTACTGTGGTAAAATGAAGCTAAAGGTTTTTCAAGGCTTTTGTTTGTTTGTTCTGTTTTTTGTCACTATAAAGCCTTGTACTGTTGTAAAGAAATGTGTGTACCTGAGTCCTAAGTACTGTGTGAGAGCAAGCACAGCACCTCTGGTGTTCTCTGCTTGTGGTGCATCTGCAGGCTGTAGTTTTATGTCCAGAAAGTGTGGGGGTTTTCTGGATCTTTTTCCCCCTACTAAATGATCATCAGCCCTTTCATTTGCAGTTTCTTGCATGTTAGGATGCAGTTCTCATTGAAAAGTGAATGCATTATTCCAGCTGCCAAAGTGGAAGCCCTGCACTCTGTGTGAGGAGTGGCTGCTCTCTGAGCAGATCCTCTGCAGGGGCAGTGAGCATTGCTTCAGACCTGCTGCAGCCACGGGCTCTGAGCTATCTCGGTTCTTGTGGGGAGAGAGGTCTGAAAAAAAGCTTTCATGAGAATGTGGCACTTTGATAAGAGGATTAACTCAGGTGCTTTGCCACACTGCACAGCTGAAGTGTCTGAATTCACTAATGTATCTTTGTTATACCTAAAGCATTAATTATGTGTCTCTTTCCATAATTTTTACTTAGTTTTATTCTTCTAGGATATTTTCAGAAACCAAAACTAGTCTTGAGGACCAAATGTGTTTCTTATTTTTGCCAACTTGTATAGAAAATGCTGAAGAAGCTTTCAGCTGTCATTGTAGTACTTCTCAAGAGGTTCAGTGTCACTATGTGATTTGTATAAAAGCAGAAAGCTTCAATAACTAGCAATAATTGCAAAGGATTTGCAGACCAAAGGAAGGAATGTTTGGTGTTAAGGTAATTCTTGGAGCACAGTGTGTTCAAGGCCCTTATAAATTCAGGGAATGTTTGGCAGTGATTTTGCTGCTCTACACTAACCAGTATTTTGTACAGAACATATTCTGAGGCCTGGCATTTTATATGTTCTTGTGTATGAATGTGTTCAATAGATTTTGAATATTTTATTGTCGAATTTGATAATATAATAAAGTTGATCTAATACAGATTGTGTCCTATTGTGAATAATGTGCTGTCTCAGTTCTCAGAGGAAATGAAAACTTGGTGCTGTTTTTCTTCCCTAAAGATGATTGGTGTCTCTCACAGTAATCACTTCTTGCTTCACCTCCCAAATGCACCTACTGTCTTGTGGTACATTTGGAGTTCACTGTTAATTGTTCTTGAATTTATGGAGGTCTGGGATTGAGACTACTCACTTTCTTTTTGCTTGCATCTTACTTGCTTCTCTTGTGTTTAAAAAAAGTTCTCAGGATGCCTTATAATTCTGCTCAGGTAATTATTTTGAAATGAGTTCCTCAGTTGTGAAGTGTTTTAAATACCTGCAGTTGCCTTTATACTGTTGGTTTCCAAACTGATCCTCAAACCCATGTATGATGACCATACAAATTTATAGTTGTATAAAACAATATTTTTCCCATTAGAAATAGTGCATTGTGGCTCTTAAGAAACTGTAATGCTAGACAGTGATTCTGTGAGCACCTGGGATTTTTCTAATGTGATAATGACTGTAATACCAGTGAGTGTTAGTGACTGCTGTTCCTCTCTGTGCCCTAGATGCACTCTTGGGACATCTTGTCCCAGTACAGATTTTGTTCATGTCTGCCTCAAGGTTCATGATCCCATATGATTGCAGGAAAAAGGGGAATGTGACCTTCTTCCAGCTCCCTATTAATATAGGGAAGGTCCTGCACTAAAGCCATGTGCCAGTTCTTGCAAGAAGCTGGGAAGGCTGGGAGCACAGGGAAGAGGAGGACAGGATGGTAACAGGCCTGGCAGAGTGGTGTAAAGCCATGAGAGAGACACGTGTGGGGTCTGATGCTGCAGTATAGATGCAACACTGGAGTTAGCAGGGCTTGTGCAGCCTCCAAATAACAAAATTACAGTTGCAGATTGTCTGATGCTATTTTGCTATGTGATCTTAAATTATTTCATTAATGATAGGATTGCAGTTTTGAGAAATGATTTTGACTTTCTCTTGCTTGAGTTGTGGCTTTCCTCTGAAGGTCTAGGCTAATAGTTTGCTTTGGTTTAGGACTAATATCCTTTGTGGTTATTCAGATCAACAGATGAGTTAAGTGGAATATTTAGCTCCCAAATCAGCCACCTTTAGGCAAAACCAGAATGTAGTATGAGCCCAGGAAATGCAAGAAATTCATATGCAATGTTTTACTAAAAGTAGTGATGTTAAGTTTGTTTTAATGGTTTATATATATATGTATATATATGCAGTAGAGGGCAGTAGTATATAAGTTACAGAGGGTTTTTAGGTAATGTTGAATGGCATCTGTGTTACTTTCACCAGAGAGATACAGGATTGCAGGGAAATGAAGACCTAAGTTTGATATCCACAAAATTCCTGTCCTGAAGCAATTGTACATATGCAGACTCTGCTCCTGGAGGAACTTTTTTCCTATCTGATATAAAAAGCAAGAAACTTCAGCTTGATTCAAATTCGAGTAAAACGATCCAAGGTGTGAATTAGATATTCACTCCTATTTACATGCTCAGATTAAAGCACAAATTAGACATGACAACTACGTGGAGTGGATTGGAGTATAGCACTGTGATGTACAAAAGAGATAATGAATTTTAAAAAAAGTGCTACAAATGCTGTCAGCTCTGTTTTCTTATTGCACTGCTGAATAATGGATAAATCTTGTACCTCAAAGTTTTCACTTTGCTTGTAACCACTGACTCACACCTAGTAACCTTTTTGGGAAGGCAGATTTATTGACCAAACTGCAATTCCATGTATAACTAAAAATGTCACCTTATGTGAGTAAAATCATCAAGACAGATGGTAAGTTTGACTGCATGAAAATACTGTGCCTACAGATCAAGTATTTTCATCACTATTAGTATTTTTGAGATTGTGTTATGTCTGAGGTAGTCAAAGAAGAATTCTAGTCCAGTTCTAATCAGGCTAGCATTAGCCAGAAGCGCTGCTGTTATCTTAGCTGTGCTAGCAGAGCCTTTGTACCTGTATTAAAAAGGCAAGATTACAATATAGGAAATCTCACTAAATGCTTATCATGACTAAATGCTATTGTGACCAGTGCAGATGAAAGATGACAGTGGAATCTGTAAACAGATCTGAGAGACAACACTGGCAAGGGACACAGTTCAGGTCTGGAAGGACTTTAGAAGGAGAAATTGTGTAGTGAATTGTTAAAGAGGCTTCAGTAGGAGCAAAATCATATAGCAGAGAATGATATAATCTCTGATATCTGTGAAATCCTCACTCTGCTTGTAACTGCTTCAGCCTTGAGCTCTTGTGGTGTTTCTAGATGCAGGAAGTACTGTTGTCCCTGTTTGACTTAGCCATAGGTAACTTGTTCAAATTCTTTTGGGTGGAATTCAATCGCATCTTTAACTCCAAAGTTGTTCTCTTGTCATTAAACCATCTTCAGTCTGCAGATCATTTGCAAGCGAGTAAGGGCAAAGCAGCCATGCTACTCGTGGATGGAGGAAAGAACCCTTGACAAAAATGTAATGTGTGAAATAATGTGTTTTCTGCATAACACATTCCTTGTTAGTAATTTCATCTTGCTGAACTAACTCAGGGTTCCAAAGCCATTTATCCCCTATGAAGGTGCATCCTTGTTTTTTCATCTACTGGTAAGTATATGTTGCTTCACGCTTTCCATGTTTCTGTTATGTCCATTAGTACTTTTATGGCAGACTATGATATGATGAAGAAAAACAGAGCTAAAATAGGACATGACTTGACAAAGGTGAATGCCTTCAAACTGAAAGACAGTAGGTTTATGTTGAATATTAGAAAGAAATTCTTTACTGAGAGAGTGGCACTGGCACAGGTTGCCCAGGAAAGCTGTGGATATCCCATCCCTGGAAGTGTTCAAGGCCAGGTTGGATGGGGCTTTGAGCAACCTGGTTTACTGTAAAGTGTCTCTGCCCATTGCAGGGGAGTTTGCCCAAGAAGATCTTTCAACCTTTCCTTTCAACCCAAACCTTTCTATGAACATGAAAAATGAAAGAAACCACCAAATATTCCATTAAAAAATTCCTCAGTCTAGTTTTGGCTCCTAATCCAGTGACATAAGCCCTTTCCTCCTTGCCTTCAAACCTTTCCAACCAGGCTTTTGTCATTGAGCGTAAGTTTTTTGCTTGCTTAAACGGTGCTTAAATCTCAGCACCTAATGCAAAAATAAACCTTCCAAAGCCAAACACGGCATGAAAATCTTCCACACAGAAGCAAATTGTTGATAATCAAGTCTTATGTAGCGTCTTCTTTTGGAGAGAGACCAAATGCTTCAATAATGGCAAATTACCTTTAAGAAACCCATGTTTTCTTAGTAGGGAGATGCCTACACCAAGATAGCATTTAGCTCAGAGCTTAAGGGTGTCAGGAAATCAGAAAAGAGAACTGAAATGTCAGGCAGCAGGAATAAGTGAGAGGCTGGGCTGGTAGAATGATGTCTGTGGGGCTGTGATGTATTCATGTTTGTTTTTAAAATCTACTTCATCGAAGCAAAAGGAAAATTCCAACTCCATGAGAGAAAAAGGAAAAACATGTAGCTAGCTGGACTGCAGTTACTAGCATCCTACATCAAAGTCTACATAGCAAGAGCTAACTTAAGGCTCCCTGGCCAGAAGAGTGTGATATTGGTTTGCTAAAGACTGCAGCTGTCTGGGAATCCTGAAGTTATCAAACATTTGCACAGGATCCATTTATAGGTCTTAAGAGAATGTTTCCTGTGAGAAGCAGCAAAGGATCTGGATTTACATGTGGAGATACAAAACATTGTCTCCTTTTCTTTAATTCCACTTGGCTAGAAGTCATTTAGCACTGCAGGTCTCAGAGACCTCTACTATTCATGGTGAGTGATGTGCTCAACTCTGGTCTCTAGGCCTCAGCTCCGAAGATGTTTCAACTCCCATTTAAGGAGTTGAGACTCACCTAAGGACCACAAGTTTCACTGCATTTTGCCATTTTTTCATGTCTTCCATTTTAAGAAGGCAGACCATAGTTTACTTCATCTCCCTGTTCAGACCAGCCTGTGCAATAAATTCAACGTCATCCTGTTATTCCTTTTCCAGCTGTTTTTGTTATTAACTTTCTGAGGAGGATCACTAATTTATTATCACTGAGACAAGGACATAAACACACAAGACAGTACTATACATCTCTAAAACAGGAGTATCACCTAATTTACACAAAACTTCGTCTCTGTTGGAGCTTAACAGTAGAACAAGACAAGTTTTATTACCTAACTTGTATGTTTATGATCAGTCTAGAAAGATTCCATTTGTAAAGTAAAATTTATACCTTTTGTGATGATGACATCTCATAGGATTTAGGTAAGGAAATAGTTTGGTCCATAGTAAAAGTTAGAGTTTTACCAAATCTATTTTTAAAAATTGCCAGATTTTGTTAATCTATAAATTAAATGCATTTTGTCAATGTAATAATGACCTGTTGGATGTATGTCCAAGTGTCACCAACTACTAGCAAGTGTTTTTTTCAGAAGCATGAAACTCAGGTGCACAAGAAGAAATACTGCTGCTATGATTCTCTGCTTGTAGCCTCTGTTAAATATTTACATTTTCAAAGCTTTATTTAGTTTTTCAGCTAAATACATTTTCTGTAATACTAAAGGCTTAACATCGCTCTATTTCTGTACAACAAAGCAGCCAGGATTTGAGATCAAATCTACATGAAAAAGTCATCTTATACTTAATGTAAGGCTGTTCTTGGGAATAAATATTTAGCATCAGGCCCTTAAGAAGCAACATACATTAATGGAATAGAGTAAGATACCATGCACTTACTCCTTTTAGAAAAGCTTTTGTAAATGCTAAGTGTATGCTCAGTCAGTGTTCTTTCCTGAAGTTTTCAGGTCAATAGAGTAAACAATTTAATTTGTTATTGTTTGTTGCTTGTTTCTGTTTCCTGTACTACAATTAGTAAATTGAGAAATTAAACTGATTTGTCTGGTTTCACTAATGAATAGAAAGGGAATAGAAAGGTCAGGTTCAGGCTGAGTTTTCAGAAATGTACAAAAACATGATTCATAAAAGTACTTTCATTTACAAAGAAGTGGCAGGTTGAAAACAGGAAATGCCATATTTTTCTCTGCTGAAATGAATCAAGTTTTGATAAATAATAGGAACAGTAGGGTTTAGATCTGACCTTACATTCCATCTGTTTTACTACAACAGCTCTGAGTTCCAGTTGCAACCGTGAGCCAACACCAAAACAGACTGGGAAACTCTGGCTGCCTTCAGCAAATAGGAGCAGGCTGTGGTGCTTCCTATAAGACAAAAAACCGACTGAAGCAGCCCAGAGCACGTCATTGAAAGCTCCTGAGACTTGTCACAAACTTCCACTGATAAGCTGTTAATTACTCCTTTGCTGTTGTCATGTCGTCCTTACTATAATTCTGTTATGAATTGGTTGCAGAGAAAGAACTCATTTTCTCCCAAGCTCTGTGTGTGTCATCAAGGCAAGCAGTGAGTCAACATCAGAGCAAATTTGACTTCAGTGGTTTTGTGGTTTAACACTCTGCAAGGTCCTTGTTTCAAGATGCTGCATCTGCACTTTTCCAGTCCTCAGCACAGGACCACTGTTTTCTGCATTACCAGCTGCTCAGAGTTGGGCACAAACTTGTCTCAGCAGCAAAGAAAAAATTATGAAATGTCTATTAATTCAAAATGGTTGTAATGGGTAATTTTCAACCCACTACTCTTGTAGTTTAGGACATAGCTATAAGACTCATTTACTTTCCTAAATAAGGCATCCTATTTCAAAAGGTGTGTGGGAAGCATTACACAAATGCAGTCAGTAGGAATTTGTATGCTGAACTCCCACATTACATTAAAACGTCCTGCACCACAGGAGGTGGCATGTAGGAGTGGGTGGGCAAACTTCAGAACAGAAGAAGGTAGTGAATCACTTGAAAATTTCTCCTTACTCTTTATTTATGTATCCAATTACTTGTCCCAGTTTTTACCTCCTAAGCACTCTTATTTTACATGGTTATTTCAAGGCTGAATAGAAGTGCTACATTCTTGATGTAAACCTTTCTTTACTCCCACTTCCTCTTCTCTTTAAATTTGAGATGCAAAATTTTACTGAAACATGATGAACCAACTCCCAATGCAAGTTCCAAACCTAGCTTGCAGTTGTCAGTTATTATCCAGGATTCCCAAAGATGAACCACGATTCTGCTACACTTCAATTTAAAGACATTCATATTTTGTAGAAAACAAGTCCTGTTGTGTTACTGTTTACATAAAACAGGAGAGACATATGGGACATATTGTAATACAAACTTTCATTGGATGTGTCAAGAAATGCAACTTTTCTTTTTGGTCCATCTAGGTGTTAGAACTGCCCCAGAGTTGGCAAACAAAATGTTCATTGATTAAACAGCTCTCCCAGAAAAATAGCAGTGTTTGAATTCTAACACTGCATGGCTAGAAAAGGCACAATAGGTGAATGTCTGCATGATTCTAGAGCAGTAAAAACATCAGGGCCAGCTGCTTGGACAGGCAGTAGTTATACCCTTGACCAAAGACTGCATTTTTAAGTGGTCACAGCTGATTCTAAATTTGTATGTTTATGCATTTCTTCTTTTACAGAAAATTCAAACCTGAGTTTACTGCATTTTAAACTCTCCTCAGCTTTAACATCAATCTGCTGTTTAAGTTAGACTTGCACTGGAAAGTCAACTATGGAAGAAAGCACCTCTTCTAATTCATTACTGAATTCTCTATTTCTGGTAATTTACAAAACTTCTGCCTGAAAAAAAATACATTTAGTCCAGAGACTTATTATATCGTGCTTTAAAATTAGCTTGTGATTTTTAAATCCAGTTCTAGACTGGCAGGGTTTCATTAGAGATGTTTCCAAAACTAGTAATTACCCTCTTAATGAGCCCTTGAAGATATTGTTTATATTTATAATTAGATTTACAGAGGACACTCAATCAGTTCAAACACAGCTGGGTGCATGATGCTGGCTGAGACAGTCAATCTTCTGGAAAGTCCAGTCAGACTAAATTGCCTTTTGACAAAGATCACTGAGAACTGGTACCTTGCAATCTGCAAAGCTAATGAAAATACTGCTGCTTTGCATATTCCACTATAAAAATGGTGATTCTCTGCTAGATTTTTGAGTTTTATTTTTTAATCAAGCTGACTCTCAGTTGTGTTCCTGCTGAGCTCTATAGGATTTGTGGATATTTGGGATTTGGGTGAGGGGAGGGGGGAAGGGGTGTCTCATTCCCTGAGATACTTAGCCCAAGGACAAGGGGAAATAGTTTCTGACTGAGAGTAGGTTTAAATCAGATTTACAATGAATTTTATTTATTCTTTGAAGTCAGAATTGTTAAAACAAGATGTAAGAGTCAACAATCTTATGGAAACTTTCTTAACCTACACCTGCTGGCCAGTCCAGAAATAATGGGACACAGCACAGGACCAACTAAACACAAATCTACAAACCAGACATTGCAGCAGTTCCTAATGTTTCATTTCTATGTTGCTAATAATAAGTAATGTCTTTGACTCTTTGAAATCCAGAGATGTTAAGAAAAGTATTCATGTACCTGTCAGGGTGATCTGATAACTTGTAGAAGTACTTACCTAACATTAGTGCCTAATGTTAATTATTCTTTACTGTGTAATTTCTTTCTTCTTCAATATCTTTTTACATTGCCTTTCTGTGCTCCATTTATTTCAGTGCTTTTTCTACCCACAGTAAAGTTCTAACCTACAAGCATGCCCATGAAAACTAGAGGAGCTCCATGGAAACTAAGGTATTCCTTTTCAAACGGACTAATTTTCCTTATGTAACTGCCAGAAGATGATTTGGCAGAGCTAATGCATTGGTGCAGATGGCTAGAATATGCAGGCAATAATGTATTTACACAAACTGATGTTTGCTTTAAAAACTATTTTCTATAGTTAACTGCTACTATTGTCTTCTGTAGCTGGAAATTAAACCAGGAAAGCTGTATGTTCAATTTTCTCTTTTACAGTGAACATGCTCCTCAAGCACATCAGCTGCAGAACAGAAAGTAAAGTTATAAAGTTGTTAGTAACATTACTCTAGAATTTTACAAAGGGTTCCTAAGGCTGACTGACAAAATTTCCTCCTTAATTTTAAAATAGAAATTAATTTAAAAATTAGGCTTCATCTTTGTCACCCAGCTGCAGCAGCATGTTCACACTCAATAATCTCCATTGCCATAGCAACACATGCTTGTCAGATCAGGGCTGAATTGATGCAGGAGCCTCTGCAGAGAAATCTGCTAACCCTCAGATAAGCAACTCTAGAATTCATTAGAATTTCTTTTTACTTTTAGAAAGGTAACATTGTTATACAATACAACAGAAACATCTCAACCCATCTGATCTGAATCTGTGCAACTTGCTTTCTAATAAACCAGAGTTTTGAAGTGCTTAATACAGCTGGAAACAGATTATTCAGGTGACAGGTTCTCATGTAGGAAAATATAAATGAAGTAGAATCATAGATTATGCTGAGTTGGAAACGACCCACAGGGATCATCGAGTCCAACCGCTAGCCCTGACCAGGACATCCCCAAGAGCCACACCATGTGCCTGAGAGCCTTGGCAAAACGCTTCTTGAAATCTGCCAGGCTTGGTGCTGTGATCACCGCCCTGGGAGCCTGTTCCAGTGCTCAAGCACGCTTCGGGTGAAGAACTTTTCCCTAATACCCGACCTAATTCCCCCCCGGCACAGCTCCAGCCGTTCCCTCGGGTCCTGTCACAGCCAGAAGAGATCGGTGCTGCCCCTCCCCTGCCCCTCCCGAGGAAGCTGCAGCCCACGATGAGCTCTGCCCTCAGTCTCTTCTCCAGGCGGAACAAGCCAAGTGCCCTCAGCTGCTCCTCATAAGGCTTTCTTTCTATTTACCATTTAAATAATAGTACACAAACAGTGGATATCATGCTTTTCCCTTTGGAGTCAGCAGAGTCCATCCCCCTTTTATTCTTTGTAGAAAAATGCTTGTTCATTTTTCACCTACAGTCAGTCATAAGATACTCAAGTTCCATTGTCATCATGCACAGCTGGATTAAGCAAGGTAGGGGTGCAGAGAAGAGTGATTTGTGCAAGTTTACGTATAAAGCTGGTGTGAGAAATACTGGTTTGCAGCTCTGGATGAGTTATTACTGCATTTATCATTATTACATATGCTACCATTTATATATTTTCATAATTACCTGATTAAAAGAAAAAAAGCAATAATAAAATCTCTCAGCCAATGTTGCACATTTCATCTGGTTCTGGGAATTCACCACATAGATTGCTAGGCCTGGTTTTCACTCCAGTATGCTGTGGTTTAGAGCCTTGGTACATTTCTAATTAATCAAGCTCCAACTGGCTTATCACAACATTCCTAATTCAAGATATAGCATAAATACACAATTTAAATGTCAATCTTTACAGCAGACAGAAATTCAGGTTTGCAGTCAATAATCTACTTCCACAGAACATTTCTTCTTTTCAAAAATACATTTTGAAACCTTTAAAAATATAGAGCTAATTATGAATTTAATGCATAGTTTTTTTAGGTTTTCCAGCCTTGGGGTCTGTGGAATAATTGAAATCACTAAGTTCTACTACACATTTGTATCTGGGTGAGAAAAGATCCCAACCAAGTGTCCTGGGCTCCAAAACATACACTGTGCCATCTGAGTACCCACACAATGTGTGTGTGTGTTTATTCAGGCAAGAAAAAGGATGTGCACACATACAATTTTAAGTTTAATTTGCTATACTTACCTAGGCTACCATGCAATAGCAATGTTGCTATGGGAACAGGTTTTCAAAAAAGTAGATCACACATGACAGGCAGCACATTTTTGGATGTTTTTTGTATGTATTATGCCAGGGTGGATAGCAAGCATATCAAAGTAAAGACTAACTTAAAGTCTTATATGCCCTAATCTACAATGAGATTCTATTGATGATTTGGCATTATATTTTTTTAAGGATTCTACAAAGCACTACTTGTTTCCAGGTGTGTAAGAACTCTTTTCCCTCATCTTTATATACTTTATATTTAATTTGTAACTTCCTATCTTCCTATCAGGTCTTCCCCTTCTATTTTGTTTTCTCCTAAATATATTAATAATACTCATTCACTCATTCACTCATTCACTCTTCCGGCCCATTGTATACCACTTTCTTTGTTTTTTTACTCTTTCTGTCTCTGTCTCTGTGTATATTTTTACCCAGATTTTGAACCCTCTTTGTGTATTTTGCAGTCTCCATTTACTCATAGCATTAACCCCAGACAAAACACTCAGCATTTGCTCTGACAGGAAGCCCAGCAGACACCCAGAGCCACTGGAACAATACTTAGAGTGGCATTTTTTCATTCAACAAAATGGAATATGTATTTCTTCCTTCCACCTCCTCAAAAGATAACACAAGAGGAAGAGTAACTTTGGCTTTTTGTTTTATGCATTAAAGGAACTATGGCAAAATGAGATACACTTTCATTTGTTCTTTCAAAATCTCTCAATAAATCTATTTTTCAGAATTTATTTCCACTGTGCTGGGTAGTAGGGATGGTATTTTATGTAAACTGATGATATAACCTTTACATCCTAGTAGAGAGCTTCAAAAGCTTACATCCCCAAAGCTTTAAAAATGAAAGGTAACACAGACATCCAGCTAAAGTGTAGTGCAAGTGTAGCAGTATTCCAGAAATCTGTTGCATCAATTCCTTCTTTTTAAACGCTCATGAAAATGTTATTAAAGATTTTTGTAGGTCTTGACATAAAAAATGGTATTTCATGTCTTAATTTGACTTAATATGCATTGAAAAACTCTCTAGACTAATAACTTGCCTGACAAGCATCCTGTCCTGGGGTATAGGAGCCATATTGTGCTTCATGTGGCATTTTGAGCTGTTAGTCAGACACCAGCAGTGTCAGGAAAACGTCATCCCAAGTGGAAGGTAATATATTCAGATCAGTTCTACTTTTCCAGCTTTCTGATTTCTTCCTGTTCCATGATTATTCTTCTGCATCAACATTTCAGGAATTTGTAATTCAAATATAGAATTTTTCAACCACCAGCAGCCCAAGTTCCATCTGGGATTTGAACAGTCAAGCTGAGCTCCTTCTGCTACACACAATACTTACACCACCACTGCCAATAAATATTGTGAAATTAGAATTCTGCAGGCAGACTTTCTAATGAACAGAACAATTTGCTCTTTCACACTCTTACTATGATTCTAATTATGATTCCCATAAAAACTAATTTTGTGAGGTAACATTTTTATATCCCAGTCAATCAAAATGTTAGTCACATAACCCTAAATTCATGTGCATACTTAATAAAGTTTTAAAAAATGTGAGTATGAGTGGCATGTCTATATGAAAATGCACTGAAAGATGTATAGCACCAATTTCCTAGAGTGATAGTGAACTGGGTGAATTGTATGAATCACTTTTGGCTTCACTTTTTTTTTTTCCTTCTTTCTGTTACAGAAACAGAAGACTCAACGTAAGCTTTTACAAAACTTAACATGCAACAAGAGTAGTGGTAGAATTGGCTTATACATACAAAAACAGAAGAGATTTCAGAGTTACGCTCTTTACATTTAATGTATTCAATTAATTAAAACCACCAAGATCTGCAGTTTTCTACTGTTTCAACTGACATTTATTTTCAAATAGAAGGGAGCTGCATTTTTGTAAGATGTACCATTTAATCTTTTCTCTTTATAGCTTACTACTTTACCTGCTGCTAACTCAGAAATACAGTGATTCTGAAGCTCACCATCATAATAAAATTAGTCACTATAAGCCTTTTCCCTTCTTCAACTACAATGCAGATAAAACTGTATTTGTCTGGCAAGTACTTTAAACAGTTCCCATTTCAGATGAGATGGCTACCAGACCACAAAACAAGCTGCTTCTACACTGCTTTGCCTGAAACTGTTAAAAATGAGGCTAATTTAGAAAACTGACACAATGCAGAAAATAAATATCAGAAACATAAAGAGCTTGAATATAATGAGTTTCTCCATTTCTCCTTGTTTTGATGAAAAATAATGACATATCATTATGTGAGTTATTGTGTGAGGTGGGAAAAAAACCTCCAGGTATTAATAGCTTTGTAAAGGTCTTTAAGCCTACATAACACATACTGACTGCATGAAATTCCATCTGTTTGTAGGATAGAAGCAAATAAGTCAATATTGACCAATTAAGCTTATTAAAAGAATGTACCATTGCACTACAAAACATATTGTGTTAGTAATCCTTACAAAATCTCTGGGGTTATTAACAGTTTTCCCTGCCCAGTTATATGCATTTAGAAGCCCTTAGAAATTTGTTTCTCTTTGTAATTTAACTTCTTTAAAGTATAGCATTAAGTGAACACTCTTAAGGACAGGTATCAACACAGGTATCAACAGTTCCTCAGGCATAAACACCAAAATGCATGGCTGTAGCTGGGAAAAGAGTTTTTTAATAGATGTGTATCCACAGACAACAAGGGTTATTGAACAGAGCACTACATGGCAAGAATTAAATTAAACAGTCAGTAAAAATAGATGTAAACATTAGTTTTTTACTGTTTATGTTCAGTTTATTCCTGAACACCCAGCATTTCAGAAAATCCCCTAAATCTCCACGTGTACTGTTGATGAAGGATTTTGCAGCGTTTTCCTCCTTTTGGGGAATGTGACACTAGATGGCACATCACACCATGAAATGTGTAATGAAGTGTAAACAAATGCTCTTGCACTAGAGCACACTACACATTTAAAAAGCTCATTAAATCAATACAGTAACACTTCTATATCAGACTCGAGGTCTGCTTCTGAAAAAGGACCTTGAAGAATAAATTTCATACAAAATTCATAGGTAGATGATTAATTTACTACTAAATTAATCTTAACAGGCTTTATTATGTATCAAACTTCTATTACATTAGCTGATGCTAAAATACAATTTAATATTCACATGAGAGTTATAGGTATTAAGTTATGCTTTTCTTTTAAAACCATTTGCAAAATAACACTGGCATGGTTTAGTTTAACTAGTGATATGTTACTGTCCAAACCATGATTTAAATTCACATAGCTTTGAGTGGAACTGCCAAACTTGGAACTCAGAATTGATAGCAGCTCTCAGAACTCAGAGGGTTTTTTTGTTTTTTTTTTTTGGGGGGGGGGGGGGGTGTGTGTTTTTTTTTTTTTTTTTTTTTTTTTTTTTTTTTTTTTTTTTTTTTTTTTTTTTTTTTTTTTTTTTTTTTTTTTTTTGTTTGTTTGTTTGTTTGTTTTTTGTTTTGGTTTTTTTTTTCATATTCAAAATGACTAAGACAATAAAGTTTAGCTATAGTCCTCCAGACCTTATTTTTTCATAAAGTGAGGTCGTATCACAAATCACAATAGATCCTATGGTCAAAGCTGTGCAGCTCAAGGTCTGGAGCTTTCCAGGCAACCAGTATATTTTATTAATAAGGCAAGTATTAAGTGCATTTTTAGGCCTGTAGATAAATATCTATGATTCACCTAGGTATTATATTTGTGATGCATGGTTGCACAAAGCCTTTTAAATTAGACCTGTATTTCACATGCCTTGTAACAGCTTGAAAACATTTAAGTAGGAATCTAGCAGGCAGAGTATTCTTAAGCTACACTGATGTTTGATGCATGAATCCTGTAACAAAATGCAAAATAATCTCTGAGTAAGAATTGGCATGCATTTCTTTTAAGCTCCATGAATAAAAAAAGAGAGCTTCTCTTTTCAAAGTAGAAATAAAGGAAGATTTCATAGGGAAATAATTCAGTCAGTGGAAAACAGTGCTTATATTTGCCTTCATATGAAGGCAAGGGAGTGAGAACATAGAACAAAATGTAATTTTTCTGGAAAAGTAATTTTTAGAACTCTATTTCATATAAACTGAATCAAAAGCTTAGAATGTTTTAAATGACAATGTAATTAAAAGCAAAAGAAGTTAAATGGTTGCCATGGCTGCCTTCAAATGCCTTGATACGCTTTCCTGTCTTTATTTTTAATCCTAACTCTGAACTAACTCTGAATTTTGTCTTTTACTGCCATATCAGCCATTTTTCTTAAGAAGCCTATTTCACTGCTTGATATCTTTAACTGGTAAGGCCAGACAACTTTGGGATAGTAAATCTCCCAGTCCAACATTTCAGTTCAACATTTGACATGTTAGAAACAAGACTGGAAAAGGATACTTCAATATCTAGTTCCTCTGCTATGCAGAGATAACTGTGGTTAAACTGTTATAGCCTTTTTTGCTTTCTCAGCATGATTTTTCTTGTCTCTGGGTAGATACCCAGCCTAGAATAAGATTCTCTACCTGTATAACATGATTTGCTCCACTTACATAGGAAAAAGAGCCCATGGTGCTCTTAGTACAGCTAGCCAACCAGCACACCAACCACAGCTATTTTGGTAGCAACAGCACCTTACAAAGTGGGCTCCACAAAGGTAATGTGGTTAAAATTGCATCACCCAAAGGGGTTAAATTGTCAAAAATAGCTTTCCCTCAAATGCAGTAATCAGGCTTGTATTTGTATGTTGAAATTACAGGCAGTTTTCCATTGCAAACAACTTTGTGGCAAACCAAAAATACAAGGGTTTTTTTTCCCTTCCCAATAACCACATGCTGATTTATGTTGTCCATTAGGTAGAAGGAAGTTTCCTCTGTCTTCAAAATAAAGCAGTCCTTTAATAAAATGAGTTTGGACTTTGGAATGACAAAATAGTAGCTGGGATAATGGAATCTAAAGACAACCTCTCTCTTGTCATAATGCTGTGGCTAAACCATAATCCCTGGAATTCCACTATTTTTGAAGAAGGATCCTGGCTTGTACTACCCATCAATGAGGCTGTTTCCAACAGAATTACACTCTAATTCAGACACTTTAGAGTATGCCATGTTTTCCCCCCTTTGAGGGGGGAAATGGAAGTTGAAAGACTGATTCAGTTCAGATTCTTCATGAACAACCAATGCTAAAAAATTATTGATGAAAGAACTGTGATTGCTGTTATGTCATCACAGCATGAGGGTACTTTTAACATATTTTATATAGAAATCATGTTTTAATTGCAGCATTATGTAGCTTTCCATCCTAGGATGGACAAATTAAATACAAGCAATAAGCGTTGGGGAGATCTGCATCCAACCTCAGCCAGCATCCAGATACATATGGCTACATAAAATGACAATTATCAGTGGGTTTGGGAAGACTTCATTTTATTTGTGTTATTTGTTCAATGAGAAGTTGAAAATCCAAGGATGCAAAAAGATTTAGAGATAATAGCACAGCCCTGAACTGATGACATACTCCTGTGCTCTAAGGAGAGCAGTTCAGGCTTCCAGGATAATGAACACTAGCAGTTCTAAAGTCACTGTAGGATCATGCAAGAGCACAACCATATGCACAAACTTTAAATAGCAAAGAACAAAGAACATGAAACCAAATAACCAGATTAAAAGGCTACCCTTTCAAAAATCACTGGAACTGTGTGCTTTGTACTTTACCATTTCAAGCCCAGACCTACAGCCTTATGTTAGCAATCAAAGTCTACAATTAAAGGGAGAGATTCTTCAAAAAAGTCAGCAGTTTCTATTTAGGATAGAAATGAAAGAACTAAGTCTCCTAAACTCCTAATCAACCAACAAGTTCCAATCAGTTAATGTATTTTTAACATGTCACTACTGAATTTTGAGGTCTAAATATGAATCAGGTCTTGTTAAACAGAATCTTTGATGCAGTGTGGAGAAGAGGTATTTGAAAAACATTTTCCTTTAAAACATAGTTTTAAAAAACCAGAACCACCCCAACTAAATTGTAATCCAGTCTCTCACTGCAGCCACAGTGTTGCAATGACTGTACTGCAGTGCCACCTTATTTACAGCAACAAAAGCCCTACAGACCTGCCATCATAAAAGCAGAGTTTTGTGGCATGCCAAACGGGTGCACTCCTTAGATTTGCATCCTTAAAAAACACTAGGTAGTTAAATATCTGTTAAATTTATCCTGACATTTCTGATTTATTTCTTTCTTTATAAAGGGAATATATTTTTTAACATTCCAAGTCTATACATCAGCAGAAAGCAAAAGTTGGAAAGCTGATGACAGTACAAAGCTGATTAAGGAGGAAATAAAAGAAGACACTGTACATGCTTGGATGAGGAATCTGTTTGCAGTGGTAGATAGTTCGTACACATCTCCTATACTGTATTTGAATTTATAGGAAATAAATCTAAGAGCAGAAGACTACTATCACTCAGGATAGTAGTTCATGAAGTATTGTTCATGAAGCTATGAAATTACTGAGTACTTTCTTTTAGTGTTTCAATTTAACTTTACAAATGGTGTTCTCCATTTTTTGCACTCATTGTAAACGATGTAATTAAAAGACATCATACTCTGTCACTAAAGAATTCTTTGTTCTCATTCCTTTTCCTAAAATAAATTCAAGTTAAGGTACATTATTATTATGCATGTCTAGGAAAGTAGAACATATCTTAAGCCTTTAAGTGCTCCTTCCCTAATTCAGTTATTCACATTAAATTAAAAACTTTCACTTCAGAATGTGCAGTTGATATTGCTATGGCAACGTTAGAGGAGTGAATCCAATTTTTGGAATGATTTGCTATCCAGATTTGTTGCAGTATGACAAGCCAGTGGTTCCACTCTGGAACCCAGTGTTTCTTACCACACTCAAGAATGGGGGATTAAAAGAACTAAGCAGGACTGTCTGCTGGACACTGCAGCTGTTCACAGATTTTACAGTGGCCTAGGAAAAACCTGGAAATCAAAGGTAAAGACTACAATGACCAGACTACCAATACTTTATCCAAAAAATGTCAGTAAATTCTCCCAGTATTGGACAGTAAGCAATGACAGCAAAAGAGTAAAGCCTTCCAGTCCTTGAGATGTCACAAATTTATGGACAACAGGGTAAGTCAGGTTGGACTGCAGTTTATTGCAAATTGAATTTATTGCCAGCAGTAGAGATTCGGTGTTTTCACTCTGCATAGCAAATTTTTCCAGTAAGTCTCTGGTAAGGTTTAAATAAACAGGAACAATTTGTTCAAGAAAAATGATATCTCTATGACTGTTATAAATGCCCTGTAGATAATAAAGCTTATCTACAGCAAATGCAAAGGAAGAAATTTAAATACCTAATACCAGAAAGAGACTGTACTTAAACATATGTCAGCTCTACCAGGCTTAGCTGAATACCATATGCTATGGAGACATGACTTACACTCATATCCATATACAAGTTATGTGACATTTTGCTTCTCTATCAAATTAATATTTTAAAGGCTATTACAGAAATGGTGGAACAAAGGTAAAAATCAAATTATGTAGGTAGATTAGCCTTTGGCACTCTCATTACTTAACTTTAAAAATACTTTCATATCGGTCTGTAAAAATCAAGAATAATTCTTTAAAGAATAGAAGCCAAGATATAAGGAAAATTTAGAAATAGATTCCATTTAATAAAATCTTACCAGATCAAAGCCACCCTAGGCTTAATTTGAAATTCATATGTTTAAAACCACAGAATGGAAACTTCCAGTTACATTGAAAGCCATGTTCTGCATATAGCCTTTCCCCTTTGGAAACTGGAACCACAGCCTTGCTCTTTATTTACTGAACTTTCTCTGTACTTGGTCATCACTGAAGTCTGTCATTACAGCCTCTCTGAATAGTTCCAGGCCAAAAAGCAGAACTATTTATGAACCTTTGTAGCAGCAGAGGTAAAATAGGGATACTAATAGGAATTCAAGGCATGTATTAACATTCAAGATCTTGAGCAGAATTCTTTAAGCAAACAAGAATTCAAACAAGAAGAAACTGCTAATACTGTGTACATTAGTCCTAGATGAACATATGCAGCAGAATAAAATGAGCTGTCATTCATTCACTTTACTTCTATTTTTTGCATTTTCATTTCCCAATGAGCACCTAGTTGGAAAAGAATCCTGTTCCCTGATCTTCTTTATGATTTGCCAAAACTAGAAAAGCTGCTTGAGGTGTTTTCATGATGAGAAGTGTAGTTTAATTTTTTCACATGTGTTCAGTTTTGAAGGATCAGTGAGTGAACAACAACATATATTTGCATGTCTATCAATGTGGGGAAAAAAACCTGGAATATTTCTTAATGATGATGTAGCTAGGCTGACGTAGCGATTAAGAAACTGCAATGTTATAGTCTAAAAATTGCATGAACAAACAGAAGCTCAGCAAGTAGAAAATTGTCACTAAAATATAAAGTCAATCTGGTACATGCTAACTAAAATCAGACATATTTAGCTGTTAATTTTGCCTTATAAAACACAGTAATTATCTATCCTTATCACAGCTTTTTTCAGTTTACTGCTTATTACAAAGCACTGTTTGTTAATGTAATATTAACATTCTTACAGTAATATTTTATTGCTGCATGTGTGTGTGGAACAGAATTTACTGTTAACCATTGTTGTGATCCCTCAGCTTTTTATGGCTTAACAAGGAATGTGTACTCACAAGTGTTCACAGCCTAACTATTTAATCTCCTTTATTCTTCTACAGATCTTATTATTAGCTGGAGTTTGATTTGTTAATTCTAAATTTAATTGAAATTAGGAAGATTTATATAGTACTTGCACATGAATTGTAACATCAACTCACAAAACTCAATTCACAAAATTCTCCTTTTTGTGCCACATGTCTTGTTTTAGGTAGTCATCTCAGATGTTTAACATAAAAAAATTGAGGAATTCTGCATGGTTTGAGTAGGATAAACCAGTTTTTGTAATTATAAAAGACCCCAAGGAAGTGCAAATGAACTGTTCTAAATATTTTCCATGAACAAGCAAGCTAAAATAAGTGAAGTAGCTGTGTAACTATGAAAAAATAATCCTATCACTGGAACTCTAAGAACAGCATAAGTAACCTACATTCCTTTTTTCTCCATTCCACACAAATACTCTTGATAATCTTCCTTCCATCCAGAGATGAACTCTCAAAGGAGTAGAGAACATACATACATACATCCATCCATACATCCATCCATACATACATACATAAGAATCATCAAAATCAAAATGAAGAATGTACAGTCAGAGTAACCAGATTTCTCTGTTTTTCAGACCACACTTGATCTCATGAAGTCAGAAAACAAAGTGTCATTATGTGCCTTAAACAGAGCTTTTTATTCCATTTGTGCTCCAGAAGAGGAACTGTGTTAGGTGGATTTGAGTGTTGCTCTTTTCACATGAACAAAAGCAATCTTCTTCATTCTTCCTGTTCTATTTAAGCAGCTTCCTTGCCTGCTCTCATGACAGTCACATAATCTCCTAATTCACACGTGATGTAAAATCTGGCTAATGAGTGGCAAGATTTATTTTCATATAACTGACTGCATATATAATGTGCAAATCTAGACTAGAAATATCCAGTATCTTAACTCTCACTTAACTTTTCTTATTTGTTCAGTTAATCCCCTTAGAAATGGAGATAATATTAGTTGAATATTTCAGACTTTAAAGAGAATGCTTGCTTATCATCTAAAATTAAATTATTTGCATTTTAAAAGAAAAATGTCCGTGTTTATCACTATAATTGCTTGTGGAGAGAGAACCTGTTTCTAACACTGGGATGCACAATAATAAAAACAATAAAATAACTTAAAACATCCACATGCATTATAAAAATGCAGTTTAAATCAGCAATCTAAGCCAGGTCTTAGAAAGGGGCATTAGGATGCAATATGCTGTGTTTTATGCTCTACTGCAGTGAAATGAAATTTAAAAATGAGCTGTTTTCTAAAACACATAGCTATAGACACTCCTGGAATTATGATTAAGGCTAGTAATTTATCTTAGTTATAAGTTCAAAATTGCAATTAATTACTGCATCTAAAGAAAGAGCACCAAGTGACTGAACAGGATGTTTTAGCACAGAGTTACAATTAAGTTCTCCATTCTTTATCTGATTCTCTCTGTAATATGCAAGGAAATAACACCAGGCATGGATTAATGCCACACTCCTGAAGCTGTAGGTAACTTGGAGAGATATTCCATAATCCTTCACTCCTAGCAGAGCTTCAGAGGGGCTCATAGGAACACTCTATATATTTAGCACATAATGAGGAGAGAGAATTTAGGCAAGACAAGTATGCAGGGAGAGGGAAGGTTGTAAATTATTAAATGTTTCAAGAATTACGACTGCTACTAAATGACTGCACAGCCAAACATGCTATATCATTTGTAAAGGGAGGTGATTATGAAACAAAGCAACACCAAAACAGAATGCTGAAATCAGTTTAAAGAACTCAAGAACTGTTCTCTTTTGACAGATTTATACCATAATATTCATAAAATATCTATAAAGATAGATTCTTCAAAACCTAGCGGGACATTTAGCCACAGCATTCTGCTACTAACAAACTAATTAATTAAATAAAGGCTAGCTTGAATAGGCTTAAAATTGCTGCAGCATAATAAACATATCCATGAACTAATCTCTCACAGAGTGTTGATACTTTGATGTGCTTCTGAGGAAGAAAGCTCAGAATATACAACTGTTTATCATATGATAGTTTATGTCAGACCATGTAGCCAAACAATTACAAAATTTTGACTTGCTAAGGTCCTCATTATATTTTCTCCTACTCTTTATTTTTTCTAAAGCTTCCACTTAAAATTATTTGTAAAAAACAGAAAAGAAGAATCCCCTTCAAACAGCCTTAAATTGGATATGTCTCTACATAACAAAAGTCAAAATCAACATTCCAACTTGAATGTATGTTGTGCATGTCTTTGTTACTGGAAAAATACATCTTACCTTTATCTTTGCCAATTATGTGCATCATCTTAAACATTATTTTCTCTCAGAATTGCTGCTCCTTGTAAAACTGCAAAAAATAGAAAAAATAAATGGTCACATTGTACTTTCTTAAGGTCATCATATAAATTGTCACTCCTGTTACTATAGAAACAGAGTGGATTTGATCATTTTAATGCATGCAGTGATAATTGTTCTGCTTTCAGTCTATGGATAGGTAGTTAATGGTGCCAGTTGCTGTTAGCACAGACACAGACTATTGTCATCTAAGCACAAAGCTGCTGTCTCCTGTTCTGTCACTGTGAGCTTTCCTAACCATCAGCAATTCATAGGGGAACATTCAGGCAGAATGAAGAGCTGCTCACAGGCCTCCGTTCTGTGGCTGGAACAGAATTCCCTGCAGGAATTATGTTCTCAAATGAAAATCAAATAAATATGACACAGCACAGAGTGCTTCTTCAGATTGTCCTGTCACGTCATTGCACAGAAACTGTTTTCTGAGTAGTAGCTTATAAAATTTGCATTGCATTGAGAAAAGCTTCAGTTGACATCCTATCTATAGAGCAAGCTTTCATTGGTACAGCCAGGTACCATGAGCTTACAACACACATCTCTGTGCAACTGTGTATTTTAACCTTGAGATTATAAACAGATCAATGGGTACTAAATGTAAATACTGCAGTTCTGGGAGATCACAGTTATTCCACGGGTGCTCAAATTTAGGCTCATTTAGAACACGCAAGTGGAACGTAATGCAAAGCAAAACGAATATGGGCTCAGAGAACAACTGTCCAAATTCCAGCATCATCCAGTCTCAATCCAAAACTTAATTGCATCAATTTTAGAACCCATGCACTCTAAAATGAGCAGATAATGGGTTACTAAAACTATTGTTATCACTTTTACTCAGGTTTGGCTTAAAACATGAAATATTTATTCCCAATCAGTTATTCTCAGTTCATGTTAATTTGGCGATTATTAATGGAAGTTGTGGGGAGTATTATCTCCTTACATGACATGCAGGTAATGTCTAGTTTAAATATTAATGAGCTTATTCTTTATAAGGATAACTGCAATGCTTAATATAGATTAGTCAAGCATACAGATGCTTTTCTTAAAATTGAGGTGCTTTAAATCAATAGGGTTACAGGTTAACTATAAAACACTGTTTTCTGTACTTAGCTGTCCTCGCTCAACACCATGAAATACATAAATTGTACACAGGATCGTATTTCCCTCTGACATATGTCTGTGCAATTTGGTTCTGAAACTCTTTCAGAAACCAACGTTATATGAAAAGTGATTTGCTTTTGTTGTCAATTTTCCCAGTCTAGAACTGACAAAAATGCTGTAATGAATTAGAGTAGTGTATAATCAAAAATAGACATTTATGCAAAGTACTATGAAAACTAAATTATGACTGGAATTATACTCGGAAAGGTCTGTTTAGAGGTCCCATCTGTGAGCACAGAAAATTATAATGGACAAAATGTTGATGATGGTATAATTTCTGGATACCTATAATGACATTAGCTGTTGCTGGATGGATAAAACCATCAAGCCATACAACTCCTGTTTTTTCATTAATTATTTCTCCTCAGATCCTAAGGATTGTAACATATGGATTCTCACTCATGAGATTTTATGCAGTGTATCCCTGCATGTCTCTGACTCCTGAGGTTTTCCCCACTCCCCTGGGAATCATCTCTCTGTTATTCATACATATGTACATACATACCCTACTTATTTTGTATTTAGGTCACATCAGCTATGCACACACAGCAGCACCAAACAGGTCGCCATATGTCCAAAAATTCCACATATATTTGTTATGTATGTACATTCTGAAATACATTCGAGTTACTACAGTGAGCATATACATTTGTTCAGAAAAATGGTAATCACAATCAAAAATTTGGCAATATATCAACTACACAGTAAACTCAGTCTTTTGGAGAAACATCAGGGTTACTGCATGAGTGCTCCATAGTGCACATACACATACAACTTCCCCACAAATGTCAGGCAAATATGATAGCCTAGTGTTTTCTGAAAATTTTACTTTTTTGGCAGACAGCCAGGCTGAAAAGATTCTGCTGGAGCCCTACAATCCATATTTGGTAATATCTCACTTCCTAGCAAGCATATCTAAAACTATGTGAGAGAAGAAACAAGGTTCTAATTCTCCCCACTTTGACAAGAGCCCAGAGGAAAGAAAACCAACAGTGTTCTCTGTCAATGTGACTTGCTACAGAAAGCTGGACATGGCTGTGACCATGATTCCTGCCCTTCAGGCCCTGGCACATTTGCCCACAAGCTGGCTCATTTGCTCAGGACAGGCATTGAGCTGGGACTTGGAAAAGAAACAAAGTGTGATCAGTGAAGTCGTGTTGACTTTTTTTTAAACAAGTGTTTGCTTTGAGCAAGTATAGCTAAAATAAATAGGCCATAATAGGAAGAGAGTAATTTAGGCATATTTCAGTAGCCAACTTGGCCCCCATAATATTTTACTACAGACAATATTAAATTTCACCTTCATTAATGGTACTGCAGTGTATCACAATGTACTCTTTTCTAACCTGAACTGAACCAAAATGCAGTGTGTGGCAAAATGACCAATGAAAATTAAGTAAGAACAAATTACATACTGTGGTATGAAGAACAGCAGTACAATTAAAATTTGGAGAGCAATAGTCCAGCAAAAGTGGCATTCTTTTCATATTCCAAATATTAGGTAGTGAGATGCAAAACTGAAGCATGTAAAAAACCTGTAACATTTGGACAAATCACCCATACAATTGCAGCATTTTTTATGATGAACAGTGCAGTCATACAAAGTTGAATAAACTCAAAGGAAAAAAAGCTGGAAAAAGTTCACTGCAAAATACATCTACAGCTCATTTGTGAGCTACTTAGATGAGATTGTATCTCTTCTTCAGGGAAAGCCAGGGAGAGAATCTATGTCTGTGATCCAGGCCTTTTTGAAATCCAGACAGATTTTGCACACAGAATAAAATCAGCTTGCTCTCTTACAGGTGTATTTTGTATGCGGCTGTTAATTTTCTTGATTGCTTTTGTGCTTTCATTGTATTTCCCTATATTTGGCATGGTGAGCAACACCACAACAAACAGAAACATCCTCACATATACCAAAATCTAGAGCTCACAGTTCACTTAACAGAACTTTTTAGACACTAGTATGGAATACTTCCAGGCCACACTCCCTTTACAGCTATTAGAGAGGGGATTGAGACAGGAAATTACTTATTAACAACATTTTAATGTAGACTGCCTTGTTCAGCAAAGCAAATTTGGTCTGAGAAGAAACCTTTCCCCATCAGCTCTTAAAATGATTCAGGTAATATTCTTCCTGATCAAAAGACTAAGCAATTTCCTCCTGACCACCTCCTTCTCTGCTCTGACAGTGAATGCTGTGAAATAAAAGCCTGTAGGCACATGCTGGAGTAAAAATATTTTTAGATTTTTAATCCCCTGGCTGGATACAGTCATATTAAATATAGATTACTTTTTATGACTAGAGATAAAATGGAATGAAAATAGGAAAATTGTCACTGAATAAAAAAGAAGTGTGGCAATGAAGGTATATCATGTACTGTAGATAATACAATATAGAAAAAGCTAATGTATATGTTCATCATATGAGGCAGAACAATGAAGATAGTATTTCTGATGTATATAATTAAATATTAATAACTTATAAATATATTCTTACTCAATTCCATGACTGAACCATTCTTGAATTTAAAGGGTCTTATTTTAAAATGTTCTCTATACAAAATGAGATTCAAGCCCTGCAACCTCCATTTACATAGTCATGTCTTGGGACATAGAGAAAATATAATGATTTTCCATTTAAAAAAATTCTAAAACTCAGTGATATTTGTACTTGATACACAAAACTTCAATTCCTTTGGCTAGTCTTGCAAAACAAAACAGTCCCATTGTGATGAAGGATTCCAAATACAACTTGGTATTATAAATAGTATAACAAGCTGATCTTTCAAGTAGGTTTTCACTGTACTGGTACAGTGAATAAGTTGGAATTTTCATGTTAAAATTATAAATATGTTGGATTTCCATTGAAGTTTCAGGGTATCTTCTTCTATTATGGATAACATTTATATTTTCTAGAATTACATCTGTCTTTAATACAGAAGTACCAACCAAGCAAACCAGCCAATCCTCTCTGTGTAGCTGACCACCCAAATGCCAAGAGTTAAGTGGGATAAACTGTGCAGCTGCAGGGAGCAGTGAAGTGTCTGCTGGGAAGGACTACTGTGAAAATGGTTTGACTACCCACTGAACAGTTTAGCAGTAGACAGAGAGAAAAAACATTAAATAGTGTGCTTTAAAATATTACTACCAATTTTCTAATTTATTGCAAGATTCATATAGCCAATCTTTTCTGTCTGGAGCAGAGTGCATACAGGATGGACTGGGGAAAACGAAGGTGTTCCAAAGAATGGATTATAACATTCATGTTACCTTCAACGGAAGCAGTAAGGCTTTTCTGTGAAAATGCCTCTTTGACTGTTCCAGAATCCAAATTTACTGAGTTAATCTGAAAGCTTCCTTTCATTTATAAACTTAAATCCTTTTTTTGGTATATATTAATGACATACATTAAAACCAAAGGGCAAAGAAAAAAGAAAATAATCAACTCCATACCCTTTGTGCACATTTTTCTACTCTGGATACATAAATCAGTAATTTATGACAGGAAAAAAGGAGCTAACACCTTCAGTTCCAACACAGGAGGAATACCAAGGTACCTAACTAGACAGAGCCAGTGAGACAGTAAAAGTCCTGCATTTTTTAAAAAAATAATTATTTGATTTATTTTCCCTCCAAAATAGTGTAATTTTGTGTGTGATTTGGTCTGGTTTGGTTTTTCTGTTGTTTTTTTTGTTTGTTTGGTTTTTTTTTCAGAACTACCTCTTTTCCCAAAATGGCATGGCAGACATCTGAAACACTAATCAACTGAAAGACTGGAAAAATTCTTAATGGACACAGCTCTGGCTAGAGTTTTCACAGAATAAACACTGCCACTTAGCAGTGACTAAATTTGAGGGCTCTGCTCCAAAAATAATGCAGAACTCCTGTTTTGCCTATTGCATAGAAGGAAAAAACATTGGAGTTCGACATCTTTCTGCTGATGAAAAGGATTATTTGGGTTGAAACTCCATATTCAAGTAATGTTCATTTTTGTGAAGTAAGAATCATTAAATAACACTGAAGCATCTATTATTGCAGTGTTTAAACATTTTGAACGCATAGTTCTATTTCTGGGTACTTCTTTGTCCCTGTTTGAAATTTTGAAATTGTTCACAGCTCAAAGAGGAAACTGAAGGCAGACTTTAAATAATTGTCTCTACAAATGAAAGATAACTAAATTTTGAAGATCTAAGGAGTCAAGAAGAGCACAGTAGCACACAAAGCCAGTTTGATTACAGAGGGTCAGACTAGCCTATGTTTCATCAAGTGTTACATATACCATTTTTAAAAAACCTTTAAACTTGTGGAAACTTTCAATACATTACAATATGTAGAATTGAGAGCATAATCCTTCACCTTTGATATTGAGCTGCCTTTGCAGAATTCCTCTTTTAAAATGTCTTCTATGAAGACTTCATATTAGGTAAAACAGCATGTTCACAGAATTCTCCTCTTTTCATCACTCTTTCTAAGAGACAGGTGTCAGCACATTAAAATTACCTCTGTTTCCAATAGTCCCTGCCCACTTCTGAGCTCATGATCCATTTTCCAACTTCTGCTATTTTATTTCTTCTCCTATTGGAAGATCACCTTCTACCAATGGGTGTCTGAAGGGAGGGCCATTTGAAAACCTTACCAGTTTTGAGAGACATAATTGTGCCAGATTGGACACTGGTGTAAACCAGCAGGAGTCAGTAGACGGGCACTGGCTCATTCCAGGGCTGAATTTGGTACTTTGTGTTTACATTAATTGTTTCACCATTTGAAACAAATGTTTATTTAAAGCTGATTGAGGTAAAAGCTGACACAGTGTGCCATTTATATCATCAGTGCCTTTGCCACTTCATCTCAGCAGGTTTTACTTTGAAGAAGCAAAAATAGCTTCATCAGACACTGAAAGAAAATCTTAACGTTCTGGTTAATCAGTAGCAGTCTGTGAAGAAAACAGCAAAGTAATGAAATCTCCACTTCTGAATAATTGTGCTTGGGAAGCAGTGAGATTCCAGCATAAATTAATTCTGAGCATCCAGCTCAGTTACAGCTAGAATCAATCAATCAAGTACTGAGACTAAATTCACAGCTCTTCACAGCATACTCTTTTTGGTAGGATGCAGAAAGATTAAAAAATAAAATAAAATGAAGGCACTAAATTATTTTTTTCCTACACAGGAGATCCATTATTTGTACAATAGAAATCAGTAAATGATGTAGAGAATTTTAATAACTTTATGTTCTCAATGTTCCAAGTCCAAATGATGGATACACTGGAAGGTACATTGAGGTATATGCCTCAGAATTCTAACTAAATGTGATTTACTACTGGAGAAATGTTAACACCTCTATCCTAACACCCCACCCCCAAATCTTCTGTTGTTTTTCATCACGTGAAATCTTTGCACAAAGTTCATTAAAAACTCAGCTATGAATTTTGAAGATGAGTCTACATTAACCATACTTCTCAGAATGAATTCCAACAACCTAAAAAGAGTATAATGCAAAGAAAGCAGCCAAAGGGCTATTTAAGATAAACCATAAAACTTGGGGCCTTCACCACCTTGAGGTGACAGGGAAGGGAAGGAGCCAGCAACAATTTTATCCACAACAGTATCCTGTACAGTGTCAAGCACCCAGTCACAGAAAATGAGAATCACATAAATAGAATGTAAGAGGAAGATGTAAAAATGACATCCTAGGTTAGAATTGGGTGTTATGGGTGAGCCAAATTTAGCTCTAAGATCATTCCACCTTAGCTAATCAGAATTTACAACTTGCTCCAATTTAAATCTCTGAAGTGCCTGAAAACATATTTTTGTAATTTTATTCCATCACTGCACACATCTGTCTCAAAGAAAAAGTGTCCTTAAATCCATGAATATAACATGTGCTACTCATTCCATTCCTTTGGGTACTTGACCAGTCTTCCAGAGACAAGTGAAATTTAAAAGCCATTTCAAAAAAGAGCAGAAATTCTAGACCAATTAGAGAGCTGATAAAGGACAAAATTTCTGTGGAAAAATATCTTTCTTGTGACTGGAATTAGCTAGAAAATGTCTCCATTATTCTGCTGTGCTTCAAGGCAAATGACTAAACCTTTAAAATCCCTCAAAAAGTTTTAGCAATTTAACACCTGGAATTCTGAGACACTTTTCTGAGGAAGAAAAAAGTAATTATTTTTTTACTAAGAAACCCATCACTAATTTAAACTGTAACTTATGTAATGCCTAGAACCTAGCATTTTTTCCAAGTGGGATTTTTATCTGAAGAGAGACTCACTTCTCTTCAGACTACAATTGAATGGCTTCTGCTGAGGGCCTTGTGACTGGGGAGTTGATCAGTTTCTGTGGTAAAGAACTGTTCACCCCACAGGTCAGTAATAATACCAAATCATTTCAATATATATAACACCAACCACTAAGAAAGCACCCTGACAAAAGAGCATAAGCTGTTCTTTGCTCACCAGGACCATGTTTTCATCTAGGTAAGAGAGGAATTGAAAGTAGAAAGGTTTAAGTTTTCTAAAAATGTTATCAGTATTAGAAAATGCATTCCTTAATATGATATGTTATTTTATATTAGAAAATAATATTATTTCAAATTCTGATCAGTTAAGGCACTTCTCGCTGTGTAGTAATCTCTGCATCTCAAACAATTCATCTCCTCACCAATTACCAAATTACAGAACTAATCCTCATTTGCTTTACAACAGTAAAACAAAGACCTTTGTAAAGCTGTATGCAATGTTGTAGAATTGGCAGCCTTTACTCCAGTCTCTTCTGCACTGATTGAATTTTGTTAACTTGTGGTGGTGGGAAAATTATCTGCATTTCTTCTATCATTTACTGTGAGAAGAGAACATGCACAATCTTTTGCTCTCTGATGTCTNCTTTTTCAGTTAGAGACTGTTTAAATGCTAAAAGATATTTTAGACTGTATTTCAGCAAATTACGGAGCTAATGTTACAAGAAATCCTTCATTTGCTCCTTTTCATGTACCTGCACAAAGAACATGCCCTGCTGATGGCCAAGGAGACAAGAAGAACCATAGGACACTTATTTTAACTGTGTATCATCCAGACAGAGACAAAACATGCAAATACCCAATATCAGGTGAGATAAATCCTTCACTGTAAGAAAAAGCAACTTCTAGGACTGCTTCCTGAGCTTCCAGTTACTGACACAAACATGGACACTGATCACAGAAAAGTGAAGGTGCCCTTCCAGGGAATGTTACAGTATCACATTCCAGCTAAGCTCTCTGTAGTGCCTCTGGAAGATAGACAGAAAGAAGATATTTTGATGTTCTAGAAGTATACAAATAAATACTTAAGTAAATAAGGACTTGCACTTGGTTGCACTTGGTTGCACTTGGTTCTGCTAACACCACCTTCATTATCTTCTACAGGTGCAGCAGCCTCTGCAGGGGAGATGAGCTTTGATAACAGCTCTTCTGGTTATTTCAAAGGCAAAGCACAGGACCTACAACAAAATGGTGTCTTCACATGACTTTCTAACACCTTCAACTAAAAGGGAAATAATTAATTAACCTGGGACCAAATCTGAAATAATCACATCAAAGGAACAGATCTGAGAATTAACAGTACATTAAACAGTTGTGTTTTCTGGAAAGATAACTGGAATTACTGTCAATAAATAAGTATCTTCTTGAGACTTCTGAGAAATAAACCAATTGGAAGCTCACCAATAAATGAATACTGCTGGAAAGACAGAACACAGGGGGCATAAACCTAAATATGATGGTTTTGTATCATTGTAACAAGAGTTTTATATACAGCCTTTCCTCTGCTTGTCTCAGTATTGAAAGTCGTGCTGTAACTGTTTCTAAACCACACAAACTTAGAAGTTGACCAAGTATCAAGTGAGAGTTTAATGTTGTAAAACAGAGTGTAGTTTCTTTATTTCTCATCACTGTCTGAAAGATGATGATTCCTCTTTCCCCTTGCTTCAGAAGCTGAAAGCTCTCCGATCATTTGTTACGATATCCCAGGAGATCAAGAGAGACAGAAATTACACTGTCATGACCACAGCTCTCAGCATTTGCTTTCTGACTACAGCATCTCAGATTTCAGTTTTGTTTTTAATGCTCACTAGTGACCCACATCAATGCAGTTTGAAGACAACAGTATTATGTAAAAGTCACTACAGAGTCCAAATTAAAGATCTCATAATTGATCTGAATGATGGGTCTATCCATAGCAGAAAGCTTGAATTGCAGGGCTTGCTTCTCTTTAAACTAATGGTAGACTCCTCTGCGGTCTCAGTTTCACTCTTTATTGCTTCTTTTAGAAGATCAAAATACAGTGGTTATTAAAGATGTTTTGGACCACATTCATCTCTGAAATTACTCCTGCAACTTGATAAAGTAAAAGTAAGCATTTTTGCTCTAAAAAATCACAGGGGAACTAGTGTTTTACCATGAGAAGAGCTAATTATTATTATACAGACAGGCAGTAAATTTAGAAACAGAAAAATAAAGCTTTAGCAACAGCAAGAAATGA